>APFE031119825.1:77392-119269 GCA_000404065.3 Pinus taeda | reverse complement strand
CTTCTGCACCCTCAGAGGAGGTTTTGATGAATGGATGGATCGAGATTTATTAATGTTTGCATTTGATGTCTGCTACTGGTGTTGCACTTTTGTACTCTTAGTAGATGTTAGAACAAGTAGAGATAAATCATTTTTGCTTGAAGCTTATGAGTAAGATTAGTCATAAATGGTACTTTTATCTCTTGGCCATTTCTGCTTATATTCTTAAAGTGATATACAGTTTTCAGTTGTTTGTATGTTATTGCATGAATGTATGAGTTACCATTTGGAACTTCTGTACGGTGGAGCCATTTATTTATGCCTGATATATGAATAACTTATGTGATATGATGTTCACAACTGTTTTGCCTAACTTCTTATGCAAAGTGGTTTATCTTAATTGATTTCTATTCTTATAATAGTTGAATGATCTTTATTACCAATTATTGTTTGAAATCTCTTTAGATCGCATAATAGAGGAAATACACCTCGAGTTAGCGTAGATTAGATGTGTTGTTTCTCATTAGATTACAATAGTATAGAGTTAGTTTAAAAGTCTAAATTAAATTAGCTTTAAGTACTCTTAGATCAGCATCATCCAACTCTGCACACACACACACCCTTAGATTGGGAAACTAGTCCCATTATCCCCAGTCAGACCCGCTATACCAAACAGATAAGGAGCTGCCAACCAAGGTCCGGACCGGGTGGGTATCCCCCTTGTTGTCGACCCAATTTTCAGGGCTTCAACACAACTTTACAACAGCTGATATTGGGGATTTTCTCAGATCTTTTGAATGACTCTTTAGAAATATTAATGGATGACTTTATACCTTATGGCAATGCTTTTGAAACAACATTACTTAATCTTGAAAAAGTACCAGAACAATGTGTACAAACTAATGTTGCTTTAAGTATAGACAAATGTCACATGATGATGAATGAAGGAATTGTGCTAGGGCATTTTATCACTTCTGATGGAATTAAGGTAGCCCCAACTAAAATAGAGGTAATTTTGAAAATTCCAGTTCCCCTTTATTTTCTCCACTTATTAAAGGTATGGAATTTGTTTAGACCAGAAAATGCGGGAAAGTGTTTATAGAATTGAAAAAGTGTGTATGAGAAACCCCTATTTTGTGAGGACCAAACTAGTGTTTGTCATTTAATATAGCCGCCGTTGCATCTAATACTATCATGGGAGATGTGTTGGGTCAGCTAGAGGATAGAAAACCATATGATATCTACTACGTAATTAATAATTTAACTCCATCTAAACTAAACTAGAGAGTGACACAAAAATAATTTCTTGCAATAGTACATTCCATCAACAAATTACGACACTACATTACGGGATATCAAGTGTTTTTGCATACTAATCACTCTTGCATTCATTTCCTAATGAATAAACAAGTCACTAATGGTAGGATTACGCATTGGTTATTGTTGTTACAATAATTTGACATAACAATCCTAGATAAACCTAGGAAAGATAATGTAGTGGCTGATTTTCTTTCTAGGCTGATTGTTGATAATGAATGTATTCATGTTGAAGATTATTTTCTTGGTGACTATCTCTTTTTTATTTCAACTCACTCACCATGGTATGGAGACATTGATAATTATCTTGTTGCAAGAAGATTCCCACAACACCTATCCTCACACAAGAAGAAAATAGTTATTATGCAAAGTGCAATTGTTGGCTTAAGGCGGCCTGACCCAGGCTCAAAGTTAATCGTGCCAACCAACAAAACCCTAATTGTTGGCCATTTCAGCAACAACTTGCATAGTGCAGGTTGTAGTCTCACCCAAAGCACTATTGGGGGATGTTAGAACTAGGTTTCTACATCGAGAGACCATGTGATAAGTAATTTGAAGCCATTGTAGCTCAGATTTGCCTTCACACATATCTATTTCTTTCTATGGCCCATCACTACAACTTTGTCCAAATGGCTTTCAAACCCTTATGAAGGTCTACGATCAGACTTATCAAACCTAAAAGAAGCAAATTGACAACTTTCATGTTGTAAATAATAACCCTAGATCTACCTTCGTGCAGATCTACCCTCTTTGAACAATTATCATAACAGATTTAGCTATTTCCTTCATGAAAATAGGTCATTACTCATTTCATGCACATATATTAAAGATTTGACATATTCGTGCAGTAATTACACTTTATTCCATAGAAAATAGATCATTAAAAAACAAAGCATAAACTTAACAAAATTAAGAACAAGCCACATATGCAATAGATTCGGTCCAAAATCAGTCTTTATTAGGTTCAGTGTTCAAATTACAGACTCTACCACCCTGCGCGCCCAGCTGTAGGGACCTGCGCACTCAACTGTGGACTTGCCAAGGACTCTGCACACTCAACTGCATGAGCCTTTCCCTTTCACCTAAGTACAAGAAAATAGAGCTTTCACACCTTAGCACTTTCCGTTACACTTGTTCTTCCAAGAATTCTATATTCTCTAAACTCGCTATGGCTCAAATATTTATAGCCCTTCTATTACAATACCATGGTCTGCATCCTATGGGTAAGTCTCGATACCAACCTATCACTTACCGATACAAGGGACTAAAGCCTCTTTGACTCCTACTTAGTTGCACACTCCTCTTCCACATTTTGCAGAGACTTTACATTCTTTACAAAGTTCTATTAAAAAATTGATTAAACTATCCCAAAATTAACTCTAGGGGCCCTATCCCAATAGGCCCCCAACATAAATATTGTGATTTGCCCTCGACTCACTTAGCTGGCTTCTCAACTTTGTGGCAGAGCTCACTGAACTATTTCTTTAATGCCTTCAGCCTCGCAGTACTTTGTACTGCAACCTTCTTCACTTCTTCAACCAACTTTTCAGTAGTTGATCCCTCTATCGCTAATGGCATTGTCTGATGAGTTTGTTGTAGATATTTTAGATTCTCCTAAATGGTCTGAGAAATTTGGCTCACGTCTTCTGTCCAAATTTGAATCCGAGCCTTTAACACTAATTATTTTTGTTGCAATTCCTAGACTTGTGCCTGTATCAGCTTCCCTTGTTGTAGGTGCGTGAAGCGTTGGACTGGCACCAATGTGCATGCAGTCACCCGAATCTCATCATACTTCTGTTGGGCCTCTCTGATTTCTGTGCTCAACGTTTGTAGCTTGATGTCTTCCTACAAAGTGTCTCATAATTCTATGGCCTAGTTAAAGAGAAAATCACATCCTTTAACTGCAATATCCAAAGTATTCATATGTTCCTTAATGGTTGAATTATGTTGCTCCCAAACCTCTGGCAGAGTCGTTGACTATAGGTTCAGCTGTAATTTTGTTATCTTCATCTGGAGGTCCAATGTGACTTTTCCTATCTCATCCTTTGATTCATGGACCACAAAAGCCAATTTCCTGATCTTCATTATAGTTTTGGTGTCTTCTGGAATCTTTAACTTCGGGACTAAATTGTACGCCTGTAAGATTCTTGTTTCAAAGCTCTGATTTCGTGCTTCCAGCTCTTCCTTTGATTTCAGAGCTTGAACCTTCTCAGCAAACATATGTTCATTGTTTACCTTAAATTTGATGATCACTGCAAGTGCGCACTACTCTCCGATCCTAAGCTCATCTGAGATCCCCTGATTGAGTGCATGGAGAGTACAAAGTGGTAGCATGGATTATTTCACCCCGATGTCTTTGATCGTGCTCAGCAGAGCACAGTATTTCTTTGTTTCCAACACGAACTGATCCTTCTAGTAAGGATATGACTTTGAGTTCCAGAGCCTATTCTATCCCCAATACTTTCTCGCTCCCTTGTGCCACGCTCGCTTGCACCCTGCTGATTTGTACCTCACTCGCTTGTCCAACACTCGCTTGAATTCTTCCTATTTGGATCTATAGTCCATGCAAATCCTTTAGGATGCTCCTTAGCATCTGCATGTATTGTTGTTCAAATTGTTTCCATAGCTCTGTTGTTTTGTCTCTGACTTTGTCCCCAATTTCATCGAGATACCCTTCTATGAGGATCATTGGGTCAATGAGTGCTTCTTTATCTAATTTGTGCTTCTTCCTTGACTCGATAGTTGTCTCCTTACTGCGTTTCTTCAATGTGAAGGGAGTGCTCTGCTTGTCTCCACCATCTCCACCCTACTTTGACAGTTCATGCTCCTCAGTATGCTAGGAAGTCAATGCTTCAACTTCCTCTGTGTTAGTGTACTCTATCTCAGCACGCTCTTTCACAGTGCACTCTTTTTCAAATGCTGCCTTAGTAGCAACTTATTTCTTTCTTTTCTCGACCAATTCTCGTGTCACTTTTTGTGTTTCTTCTTTTAGCTTCTATGCAGCTAAGCTTTCTCTGCCCTGACTGGTACCTACACCAACATCCATGGGTTTTTGCCACTCTGTTGGCCAACTCCCCACAATTTCTTGCACATATATCTTTGAGAATAAGTATGGAATCTTGTGCCATATATGCTTAGGGTCCCACCTCCCCCTGATTGATAGATTATGGAAGTCAGCCTTAAACTCTATGAATGAAATCAATCACTCGAACAAGGATGGAGATAACCTTGGACGCTGACTGATAACTGTGTGGAGGTCAATTTCATCTAATATCCAAAAAGAAATTGGATTCCTTGACCCTCTCTAGATCCTTTGTCACCCACAGCAAAGCGAACTTCGTTGCCTTTGGTATTTTTTCTTCCAGCGAAGGAAACTAACTATCCTTTGGTAGGTGCCATGCTACTAGTAAAATTAGCAACAAGATCTAGACATCGTGAAAGGGCTTGTCATCCTCCTATGCTTCGTGGCAGTTTGCGAGGAATTACTTACATAAGTATTGTGCCCAATTGTACTATCCTCCCTTTGTGCATTGGGCAACCAAAGACACTACTGGTGCCAAAACTTCATCTGTGTGACATTTCCTCATCATCTATACTGCTAGAATTTGGGCAACGTAATACACCACCTATTCTTGAATGGAGTGGATAGAATATCTGCATGACTTCTTAATTAGCCCAATCTCATCTTTCATCTTATTTGTCAACTCTTTTCTCCACTTTTCCCTCCAAAATCCTTGGCAGGGTCTGCCCCTTTGTAGTGTAGCTTGTAATCCTATGGATGATAATATCAGTTATAGGGATGGATTCTCTGAGCCATAAGCACCCATCATGTACCAGTGTGGGCATATGGTGCACACACAGGGTGTTGATAATTGATAGGTGGAAGTGTGGTACACAAAGAATGTGCAACAATCCATCTTGCTCAACACCTTTGACCCATTTCATGGGTTCCAGCCGTGTAACCCTAGTTTCTTCATAATATATCTTCATCATGTATTTCTTAGTATCCAATTGAGGCAATTTATCATGGTCAGTGAGATCCAAATCCTCCATCTTCAACACCACAATACATGTTAAGGACGCGCCTTCAAAAATAGCATGTTCTGGCAACAGTGGTGTTGAGACCATAAATTGTGCTGAGTCCAGGTCTTTCATTACTTTCATTTTTCCTTTTCGTCAAGGGATATACTCTGGGAGCCAAGTGATAGGCTCGCCCTCCTCAACATCTAACTCCTCCACACCATCGCAAAGTTCTTCTACCTCCAAGCCCATGATTTTGTCTGACTTCTTATCCTTATCCTCCTTCTACCGAACCTCCAGCTTCTTCCTTGGTGAATGCATCACCATTACAAATTGCTTATGCTTCTCCTTAATAGTTGATTGGTTTGGCTGAGGTGACCTCGGTGCCATAGGAACAGAGGGTGTATCTTCAATGCTCATTATTTCAGGGGTCGCCATGTTGGAGACAACATCTTCAGCACTAACAACTTCTGTGGGATTCGTTGCAGTGATTCATTCAAAGAAAAGTTGATAGGATTCTACAGACAGGTTTGCGAACGATGGTCTTGAGAAGAGTTTTCCATAATCTTCACGCTTCATAAAATTAAAAAAGTAAGGCTCGCAAACAATTCTCAAAAAGAAAATTGTTCTTCGGTGGACCAACATGCCCAATTTAATTTATAGGAGGTTTTGAATTCAAATCTCACTGTTCCCTCCATTTTCGGATCATAAATGCTTCTTTGGTCGCAGATCTCCAAACATGATTTTCCATCAAATTGTGAATAGTGACTCCAGCAACTACTTTTGGACACATCTGCATGGTATCTCCCCCTATGGTGCAGCTCATCCAACGTAGCTTCACCTATTCCACTCCTTTCTTCCATTGGATAACCTCCTTACTATATTTTTCTCCACTTCGGGTAGTATACTTTATAGTTTTTCAATCCCTTGCAGTTGACTAGATTACTAAGACTCTTTTGCCACCATGTAGTCATTTCATAGAGAAAGGATCCCCTGTATACAACTTCAGCCTAGCTCCATTCACTTTCCTAGGGAATGACTCCCCATTCAGCTTCGTGAGCTGAACAGTACCACCATCCATGATTTCCTTAACAACATATGGCCCCAACCAGTGCATTTGAAATTTCTCTATAAATTTATGAACTTGCTGCCATATAGCAACACTAAATCATCCACCTCAAGAGTGTGCAGCTTAATATGCCTATCATGCCATGCTTTCTTGTGTTCCCTTTTCACTTGCTAATGAAATCCTACATGAAATCAATCCTCTTCTAACTCCATCAGCTACGCGAATCAGTCCTCTAAGGTCTCATGATCCGCTATCTCTGTCAAAGCTACAATACAGAGACTTGGCACAACATACACCATAGGAAACACTGCTTCAATACCATAGACCAATCTAAATGATGTTTGGCCTATCAACTTCTTGCAAGTCATCCTATATGCCCATAGTACTACTAGTATATTCACATCCCATTAATTCCTCTGCACATTGCAAACCTTTGTAAATGCATTCTCTAAGATTTTATTAAATGCTTCCACTGTTCCATTTGCCTGTGGGTGATAGGGCATACTTTTTTGATGATACACCTGAAATTCTTGAAGCATAGCGCTAATCATTTCATTCAAGAAGTGTCTACCCCTATCACTCATCAATATCTTAGGGCATCCAAACCGCACTAACACATATTCAAAAAAAAAACTTCACAGTAGTGGAAAATGTATAATCCTTCATTAGTTGTGCTTTTGCCCATCTAGTTAAATATTCTATTGTAGTAATGATATAATACACGCTCATTTTATTTCTTGGTGGTTGTATTGGACCTATGAAATAAATTGGCCCATTCATCAAATACCTACAATGAAACTTGAGGATTTAAAGGCAATTCATCTTTCACAAAGGCTTTCCCGTCCTTTGGAAATCATCACACGCCTTGCAGTATGCCTTAGAATCCTTATGTAATGTCAACCACCATAATCCAACATGTAAAATCTTCTATCAAATCACTTTTCCTTTGTAGTGTCCTCCAATTGCTCCACCATGTGCTTCAAGGAGTATGATAACATGTTGAAATTCTGGAACATACCTTCACAGCATTTTATCAGTTCCCATTTTATGCAAGTGACCCAAAATCACTGAAAAATTTGTAGAGAAAACTACTAATTCCTTCTTCTTCCGAATGGAATATCCTTTCAGAGTTGCTCTTGTGGTTGAAAACTGAATGATATCATCAAAATGGTCATCTGCGACTCACACCGCAAAGAGTTACATATCTAGCAGTCCTTCCTCCAAACTATTTGTTTGTTCACCTGTTTCAATCCTTGACAGATGGTCAGGTCCCACATTTAGCCTTTCATGCTTCACAATCACTTCAAAATCATATTCTTGAAACAAAAATAACCATTGGCAGATTCCACCCCCCCACCAACACACACTTATTGACCAAGTACTTTAGCGGGGAGTGATCTGTATACATTTTAAAGTGTTCACCCAACAAATAATGCCTAAATTTTTGCAACGCATAGACCATCACAAACCCTTCACGCTCTTTAGTGGAATAATTCTTCTCAATCTTGGATAATTTGATCCTCACGAAGGCTATTGGATGATCAATTTCTCCTTCTCTTGCCTATGTTAATACTGCACTGGGCACAATGCAAGAAGCATCTACATGCACATGGATTTATTTCTTCCAGTCTGGAAACACAAAAATAAGCACAATTACCATCTTTTCCTTCAAGACATCCACACTTTACTAACATTCTTCATCCCAACAAAACATCCTATATTTCTTCAATAATTTTTCCATCAGTGCGGTTATTTGAGCATATGCCTTGATAAACTTTCTATAATATCAAGTGTGCCCCAAGGTCACACACAACTGTTTTACATTCCTAGGAGCTTCCAACTTCAAAATCACAGTGATCTTCATAGGGTCCACCATCAATCCCTGCTTACATACTACAAGATTGAGAAAAAATCCAAAGGGCACACAGAATATGCACTTATTCAAATTTAGCACAATCTGATACCTTCGAGATGTATCCAACCTAAGACGCAGAAAGGAAAAATGGCACTTTACCAACCCAAACATAGTCCAATCATCCAAATAAACTTCCAAAAACTTATGAATAAATTCTTTAAATGTCACGATTACTACCCGGGAGAAAATTGCAGGGGCATTCTTCAATCCAAATGGCATTACTATGTATTGAAAGAAACCCCATTGCATCACGAAGGTTTTGTTTCTTCATTCTTCCAGCACGATCTTTATTTGATGGTATCCCAAAAAGACATTAGTAAATGAATAAGCCTCTTGTCCTCCAACATTCTCTAATACTTCATCTGTAAATGGTGTTGGAAATGGATCGTTCATGCATGCATCATTCAACTTTCTTTGATCTACGCATATCCAAATTTCGCCTTTTTGTTTGTTCTCTTGGACAACCATTAGACTTACCCAATTGGATTCCTCCACTATTTCAATAATACAAGCATCCAACATCTTATCAAGCTCTTGGTGCACCTTTTCTTTATACTTTGGATTTAGTTGATAAGATCTCTGCTTAACAGGCTTCACATCCAGTTTCAACGTAATCTTCATAACACCTAAATCTCCAACGATTCCTTTCAAATCTAAAAACTTTGTTGAGAATAGATCTTGGCACTCGCACTATAGTTCGGCCACCTTATCGACTGCAGCTTTGTCCCAATAGCCTCCTATATTCACGAGCTTAGTCTCATCTTTCGGTCCCTTTGACCGTGCACCATTCCTCTGTCTATGGAATGTTAATATTCTTTGGGTCTGTTGATAGTGCTGAACCCTCCAACATGTTAAGGGATCTCCCTAGTAAGAATTTTGAATTAGACCTCAAGCTGTTTGGTGTAGGAGTCCCAATAGTGGCTCATATGTTATTGTCTTGACCACGGTTTCACACAAAGGAAAGTAAGATGTCCCTATTGGTAGGAAGGGTGTGACATATGCAACAAGTTAAGGAAGGTGCATGAGCAGTTCTAACACATGGAGGGTGAGGTGAGTGCACCCCATGGAAACCTGTGAAAGCACGAAGTTAAGAAGGTAACACATGAGCAAAGATGCATCACAACATGGAAGGCAGGTAAGCTAGCAATCCAAAGTAATGGTTAAACCAACAACACTTTTTAGTAAGATTCATACATACATATACTAAAAATAGCTACACATTCATGCGTAAGAAAACATATACATATATCGTTTAGAGTAAACAAGATAGTTGAAATACAATATGACATATGCATGAAACATGTTGTCTTTGTTAACATATGCATGAAACGTGTTGTCTTTGTTATTTTAAGAAGTGCAAGTTTCAGTCATACAGGATAACCATGACCAGCCACTAGTTCCAACAACAAAATGTTATAGTCAATGTTGCTTGCTCCTCCAAAAATATATACTAGCTCTGCACAGTGGAGAAGCCAAGGCTCGTTATAGTACAATCCAAGCTCTCTCTAAGATACTCTTATCATAAGCTTGGCTTACCAAAAGCCTTTATAATGAGTTATGATGGAATATAAATAGAAAAGGGTGGGGTAGCCCTTGACATTCCCCTTTGTGATAGTTCATCTACCCTCATGACTCTTCATCTACTGTATGATTGTTACATCCATATATCGACACTTGAACTTACACTTAACAAGACATTACATACAATCTACACATGTACCAATGTGAGACAAAATAGGCTTGAGAAAGCCATGTAAGAGATCACTATGACTTAGAAAACTCTGAGAATACTAACTATTCAACATCTTCACAGTAGTCAACTGATGCCAAGCTTGGTAGTATCCGAGAGTGTTTGTGTACTCTAAGGTGGCATCTTTCTAGAAATGAACTCTTGGCTCCATAACATCTGGGTAGACTACTCTGGCTCCTTTGTCAAACTTATCTGATAACATATGCATCATTTTCTTGAGTGCGGTTGGACCCATGACATACTGATGCATGGTGTCTACACTAATCACCATGTCTGGGTTGGTGGTTATCCGCATCAACTCATTAAAGTATGAGTCAAGCTCCAATCAAACATGTGCCTTTGTCTTTGCCTAGGTGGGTGTCCAATAGATGGGATCACATGTGCGCGCACAACAACATCCATGCTCTTGAATACTAGTGTATAGGAAGCCTGCAAACTAGTGATGAGCTACGGGAGATCTTCATAGTTCCAGATCTAACTCTGGATGTGTCCCATCAGCTCCACCGCTCTGGGCTTCATCATCTTGGGCAAGTGTAATGCAGCTCCCTTATATCTCATTGTCCATGTCTGCATGTAATCAACAACAACATGCACGTTCAACAAGATATGTGCTCTCCTCACACATTGTTGCTACCAACTATTGAGATGGACAATTATCTTATGCATGGTACCAAACTTGGAATACAACACCTGCATGACTATGTCGAGGGACAATACTTCATCCAATATTTCCTTCTCTTCTCGGGTGGATACCGTAACCAATTCTCCTCCCTGCTTGGCCATCTGTAACTCCTTATCCATTCGCTCATTCTCAGCTATGAAGAAGCGAAAACTTGAGATAGTGGCTTCAAAATATGCTCTAGTGTCATCATCCAATGCTATTGGATGTTTGCACACGTTAGACAAGATCACTCGTTCCTCAAACTGCACAGGATATGTGTGATCATATAGAGTTGACACTCTGTGAGATTGCACAGCTCTATTTTGGGACTCATCGAATGATATGTTGTGTATCTCTCCCTCTGGATTGTCTCCAAGGGTCTCAGTGTCTCCTTGGTCACTTGGGACTTTCTCCACTTTAGGTTCTAGTGAAGATGGTGGATCGACCTCTTGATGGTGAGGCATGAGGTCGATGTCTTTCTTTAACTCCTGTTGCTCCATATGTGTATCCATCTACTCAAGTGCTTGTTCAATCTCTTAAGAAAAATCCTACTCCTATGATTTCTCACCTTATCTGCTTGGTGTCAGTCATTCGGATGAGTCAACTAACTACACAAGGTCAGTTTCATCTGTCTGTACATGTTGCACCCCCTGTTGTACCTATTTCTGTTGCGCTTTGTTCTCTTGTCTACATAGCTCCTGTTCCTTCTAGATTTGCTCCTTCAACTAATGAAACTCCTTCTCTATTTCCTCCATTCTCCATTTTTCTCTCTGCCTTTGCACATTCCTCCTATCATGATGTTTCCTCTTTGCCTCTACTTCCAAAGCTTCTTTCTCTAGAAATGGGCTAGTCAAAACCTCAAGCTTTGTTCTGACTCCACGCTATTGACAATCTTCCTCTTGCCTTTGTTGGGCACTAGTATGTTTACCTCTGCTATTGCTACTGCTGGTGTTCTCCTGGATGCTTCTTCACGCTACTTCACACTACTTCGTTAACCATTCCACAACAAAGCCGACCTGTTCATTGGGCCTAGAGAAGATGTAACAATATCTCCATGAGTCCTCCTCCACCCAATTAAACACCCCATGGATCCACTGAAATTGTACTCTCATGCAATGATCTTTCACAAAACAATGCAGGTCATACAGGTCAAAGCTTCGGGCATCGAATGGATATTTCCTTGATCTCCTCTGCTTCAACATCCACATGCTTGAAATTTTTTATCACATATAACCCGGTCCACAATGGAAGAGAGGGCCAAGGTGCCTTTGTCTTTCAGTGCAGCCTAACTGACAGTATTGCCAAGATGTGGTATGATACTTCCTCGACGATGAACTTGTCCAAGGAAAACTTTCATAAAACATGTGGAGGCTTCTCTGTGCTATACATCCATATGATGGTGCCATACAGTGAGGCATAAAAATATGCTATATTGATGAGTGCCTCCATCGTTGCCTTTGACATGTAAGGTGGGTCCTGTTCAAATATCATCTTGTCAACCAAGGTGACAAAATGATTGGACAACTGTGTCATAACTCCTCTAAAGTTGCATTCAAACAACATTTTACAATAAGTGTTCACAGAGGTCTTCATCGATGTCCATGCACGAAGGCAAGTAAGATGTACCTGTTGGTAGCAAGGGTGTGACATATGTGAAAGGTCAAGGAAGGTGCATGAATCGTTCTACCACACGGAGGGTGAGGTGAGTGCACCCCTTGGAAACATATGAAAGCATGGAGTTAAGAAGGGAACAAATGAGCAAAGATGCATCACCACATGGAAGGCAAGTAAGCTAGAAATCCACAGTGATGGTTAAACCAACAACACATTTCAGTAAGATTCATGCATACATATAAAGAAAATAACTACACATGCATGCATAAGAAAATAGAAACATATATCATTTAGAGTAAACAAGATAGCTGAAATACAATACAACATTTGCATGAAATGTGTTGGCTTTGTTATATTAAGAAGTGTAAGTTCCAGTCATACAATACAACCATGACCAACCACTAGTTCTGACAGCAGAAAGTTATAGTCACTAGCGCCTGCTCCTTCAATGAAATCTAATAGCTCTACACAGTGGGGAAGCTAAGGCTCGTTACAATACTGTCCAAGCTCTCTCTAAGATACTCCTATCGGAATCTTGGTTGAAAAAAAGCCTTTACAATGAGTTATGAGGGACTATATATAGAAAATGGTGGGGTGGTCTTTGACATCCCCCTTTGTGACAATTCATCTACTCTATGACTGTTACATCCAACTATCCATACTTGAACTTACACATGACAAGACATTACATACAATCTACACATGTACCCATGTGAGACAAAAGAGGCTTCAGCAAGCCATGCAAGACATCACTATCACTCGGAAAATTGTGGGAAGACCAGATCTTCGACATCTTCATGGTGATCGATATTAGAAAACTAATGCCAAGCTCAGTAGTCTGTGATGCTGTCCGTGTACTCTAGGGTGACATCTTTATGGAAATGAATTCTTGCCTCCATAGCATCACGGTACACTGCTCCAGCTCCTCTATCCAACTCATCTGATAACATGCACATCATTGTCTTAAGTGTGGCTGGACCAACTACATATTGATCCATGGTGTCTGCATTGATCACTAAGTCTGGGTTAGTGGCTATGCACATCAACTCGTCAAAGTATGGGTCAAGCTCCATTTAGACCTGTGCCTTTGTCTTTGCTTGGGTGAGTGTCCCAATAGATGGGATTGCATTTATGCACACAACAACATCCATGCTCTTGAATACCCATGCATGGGAAGCTTGCAAATTAGTGATGAGTTGCGGGAGATCTTCATAGTTGCAGATCTAACTCAATATGCATGCCTTCAGCTTTACTGTTATCAGCTTCATCATCTTGGGCAAGTTTAATGGGGCTCCCTTGTATCTCATTGTCCATTTTTTGCATGTAATCAACAACAACATGCACGTTTGATAAGATACGTGCTCTCATCTCACACTACTACTGTCAACCATTGAGATGGAAAACTACCTTATGCATTGTCCCAAACATGGAATACAACGCCCACATGATTGTGTCAAAGGGACAATATTTCATCTAGTATTGCCTTCTTCAACTTTGCTCAGGCAGATGTTGTAACCAATTCTCCTCCCTGCTTGGTTGTTTGTAACTCCTTAGCCATTTGCTTGTTCTTAACTATCAAGAAATGAACACTCAAGCTAGTGTCTTTGGCATATTCTCTGTTAGCATCAACTAATGTTGTTCTATGTTTGTGCACGTAAAACATGATCACTCCTTCCTCAAGCTACATAGGAGATGTGTGATCATCCAGAGTTGACAATATGTGAAATTTCACAACTCTATGTTCGGACTCATTGAATAAGATGTTGTGCATCTCTCCCTTAAGATTGTCTCCAAGGATCTTAGTGTATCCTTGGTTGCTTGGGACTTGCTCCACTTCTAGATCTAGTAAAGCTGGTGGGTCAACCTCTTGGTGGTGAGGCATGAGGTCGATGTCTTTCTCTAACTACTATTGCTCCATATCCATATCTATCTGCTCAAGTGCTTGTTCAATCTCTTGAGTAAAGTCCTACTCCTACAATTTCTCACCTTGTGTGCTTGGTGCCAGCTATTCATATGAGTCGACTACCTGTACATACGCAGTTTCACCTATCTCTACATGTTGTGCCCCTTGTTGTACCTGTTCTTGTTTGCGCAGCTCTTGTTCGTCTTGGAGTTTCTCCTTCAACTCATGCAACTCCTTCTATGTTTCATCCATTCTCCATTTTTCTCTCTACCTTTGTGTGTTCCTCCTATCGCGATGTTGCCTCTTTGCCTCTATTGCCAAATCTGCTTTCTCCACAAGTGGGTCTGCTTGGAACTTGCAGTTCTGTTCTACCTTCTTATTGTCGACAATATTCCTCTTACCTTTGTCTCGCTCTTATATGTTTACCTTTGTTGCCGCTACTGTTGGTGCTCTCCTGGATGCCACTTCATGCTGCTTCATTAACCATTCCAGAGAAATGCCAACCAATTCATTGGGCTTGTGTAAGTTGTAAAGATATCTCCATGAGTCCTCCTCTGCCCAATGAAATGACCCGTGGATCCACTAAAATTGTACTCTTGTGTAGTGATCTTTCACAAAAAAATGCGGGTCATATGGGTTGACACTTCGGGCGTCGAATGGATATTTCTTGATCTCCTCTTCTTCAACATCTGCATGCTTGAAATTTTGTATCTCATATAACCTGATCTGTAATGGAAGAGTGGACCAAGGTGCCTTCTTCTTCTAGTGTAGCCTAGCTGATAGTCCTACCGAGATGTGGTATGATACTTCCTGCATGACGAGATTGTGCAAGGAAAACTTCAGTAAAACATGCGGAGGCTTCTTTGAGTTGTACATTTGTATGAAATTTCCAGACATTGAGACAGACCAATCTGCTATATCGATTAGTGCCTCCATTGTTGCTTTTGACATCCAAGGTGGATCCTATTAAAATATCATCTTGTACAAGGGGGTGAAAAAATTATTGGACATATGTGTGATAACTCCTCTGAACCTCCATTCAGACAACATTTTACAATAAGTGTTCAGAGGGGTCTCCACTGATGTCAATGTCCACTTCAAGCCTAGGAACTCCTGACGGGCATATATTGCATCCAAGATGTAGGCAAACATGTAGATTCCTACTTTCTGAACTTTGGGCATCTGTCAAGCAATTGTTACTTGTTCCTTCAACCCGTGAGCCAACATGTCGGACTAGTTGCATGCTATACCTTCACTAGTCAGTTAGTCCAATGTGATCACCCAACTCTATGGGAAGGTCTCCATGCTCTCTTGGCCATATATGCCACATGAAAATATGAGCAAGTATTGATATGCCTTCCGCAGTATCTTCGTCTTGGAAACCTGGTTGGGTGTCATCCTGAATTTGGCTAGCTCCTTTACCCAGTTCTTCAAGATATCATTGGAGTTGGCATCATTGTTGGGTATTCTAAAGGGTGTCTTTATGGTGATCACTAGCTGCGACATATCGTACATCTGTTCATAATCTTGTGCCATGAAGGTAGCAATCTCCATCCCGCTGACACTAGTCAATGTCATTGTCTCGGGATCACTGTGCGAGAGGATACATTGTATCATGTCCATGCATGGGAACATGGGATACCTGCATCCAGTCTAGTACAAGCTCGATTTGTGAATGTTCACATAGATTTGGTGGTCTATGAGGTATTTCCCAAATGTACCTGCAAATTCATCATTGACCTCTTACCATTTTAGCTTGATGTCCTTATCTACAATCAGCTTGGTGTCTTCATAGATCGACAGATTTGTAGACACTCGCTCAACTACTACTCCCGTTTCACTTCCGTCATTGTCCTTTGATCCTGTTCTCTTGGAGGCCATTGATTTTGAAATGCTAACAGATAGATAGACACCTGCTAGATCTGGAGACATAGTGACATGCATGGCAATAAATCTATCAGCTAAAACCAAAGAAAACTTGAGGAATGACATGCAATGTACCTGGGGATTAACTGGAAAGGATTACGTAATTTTTCCTAGGAGGCTAAGAGACTGGCTACAATAAATACGCAAAAGGTAGTCTGGGCTACTAGGAGGCTGGTTAACTACTAGAATTGCATAACGCACAATCTAGACTAGCCTATTGGCTGTTAGGATTGTGCAATGTGCAATTCCAGCTGGCAAGGATTGTAGGACCACTGACTACATTGCGCATGTTTCTGGCCCAACAGTCATTGCCTCTTAGAATTACTAGTGCAATACTAAAGGATAGTCACTAGGTAGAAATGTGAATTTTCTGGGAGGAAGGCAGAGCCTTCCCTATGAGGATTATTCAATGATGTCTTGTTGAGGCAAAGTCCATGCCAAGGTTGCCCAGACCCGCCGATAGGCAACTAAAAGTGAATACGAATGCATGGCGATACTGAGTGTAAGCAAGAGTGAATGATCGTGCACACAAACAATGAATGCAGGATTTAGAAAACAGAAAAACATGAATGTGTGTGAAGCGAGTCACTGAATTGACGACCATTCATGCAAAACAATGTCATGCATGCCATAGCAGTGCAATGCTAACAAAAACTGAAATAGTGCTAGTAAAAGTTAATATGCATGCAAATGACAGCTAGCGTTCACAAAAATCAAGCAGACAATACTCACACAAGCCAAAACACAAAAAGCGACAGAAATGTTGCAGAAGACAAGTTAAGAGGACTTACCAGTAAATAGCTAAGATGGACGTGTTGAAGACTCCTAGATTTGTTGTACGATGTCATAGCTCCAAGATCGATGTGAAGAAGTGAGCTCTATAGCATTGAATAAATAAGTTTGAGGCTCATGATGTGCATGCCACAAATCTAGGAAAAAGTGACACTTGGAGGAAGGATTTTAAAACAATATTTGCATGTAACCTCCAAGTGCTAAAAATAGCTTCCTAAAATATAGGGATGCTTTTTGCATGTTAATTTTTTCTATTTTAGGAAAAAGTAGCCCATGCATCCAAGTCAAGTTTTCTCGGTCTCGGGTGGAACCGGGCAACCCAATGCCTCATGCAACAGCCTACCTAAATGAGGGTAACTTTTGTGTAGTTTTTGGGAGGAAGCTGGGTTGGCTGCCTAGAGGGATTGTGCAATTTCTAAGCTGAGCAGTTGACTACTACCAAAAATTGCACAATTTTTCGGTTGAGTAGTCCCACTAGGTTAGATTGCGTAATTTTTCAAGAGAAGGTTGATAGGAAGAATTGCGTAATTCTTGAGCCCAGTAGGCTGCGAGTAAGAATTGCATAATTTTTGGAGGGAAGGTTGGTTCCTCTCTAGAATTTTGCAATTTCTTGAAGGAGTTGCTTAGTCTCTAGTTGGAACATGTCTGGGGAAGAGGCCTGTGAGGGGAGTGAAACAAGCCATCATGCACAAGCTGGCAATCTACTAAAAACCACTGAAGCTCATGGCACAATTGTGTACTCCAATCTGGCTAAGCCCATTCTACCGGCTCCTTAGGCATTCTGAATAGATTTTCCTTTATCTCCTAGAGTGCTTCATCAATGCATTAAAAGCCATCCTCAAAGATGAAAGTTAGTAAGAAAATATCTCTTAAGATGTCCCATTCGATTGTCCCATGGCAAAGCTCCTTTTCCAAATACTAGTTCATTGGAATTGTGTCTAAGGGATGACAGAAAATATGTACCCATTCTGGTTGTGGTTTTGTCCCCTAGGCCTTACTCGATTGTGCCAAAGGATCACGTGGATCATCCTTCCCATTTTACATTTCTTTCATCTAGGTATTAGCATACCCAAACCTTAATTTAATCATCCTTTTGTATTCCTTCCATCTAGTAAAGCTCTCGTTGTGCGTACCCCACCAATGGGAAGACATAGTGCATAGTGCCATTAGGGGAATTTTGAGGTCTAAAATGGGCCTCCTAAGAAAAATATACAAAAAACATAAACTTTAGAGGAACCAATAGGATTCAAGATGATGATGTCAACCATGGGGGATGATTTACCATTTTTGGGGTAAAAAAGTAAAAATATTAAAAAATAATAAAATAATAAAACTACTTTTTCAACTCTTGTTTTCGAGTTATCTCACTGAGGTTTTACTGAAATTTTGAGTGGTAGTACTTGTTGATGCAAAATTTATTTCCTCATCCAAGGAGTACCTATCTTGCATACTTTCAATGGACCTTGATATGCAAAAAATGAAAAATACATGAAAAGACATGATTGTAATCACGTTTTTCATGTATTTGTCATTTTTTGTGTAGCAGGGTCTATCGAAAATATGCAACATGGATACTCCTACGACAAGGAATCAAATTTTACATCCAACAAGTATTTTTGCTCGCAATTTCAGTAAACCCGTAGGGAAATAAGTTGAAAATACAAGTTGAAAAATAAGTTTTTTCTTTTTTCCCTCTAAAATTTGATGATGTAATCTAATCTTATTTTATTATTTCCACTATTATTTTATAATTTCCTTAAGAAGCCCATTTTGGACCTCGAAACTCCCCTAATGCAACTCCATTGCTTGGGAGCAATGTTATTCCGGTACTTTCCTTTCAAATTTATCTAAAAATGAGTCCACATGAGTCAAACCATCATAATGCAAAAGCTTCCTTACCTCAGCTGAGAAACACTACAGTGATTTCGTCATCATATTTTAACACAACATAGATACTTCATGCAACTAATTCTTCTAGTGTTCTAGCTCTTCATCTGAGTCTGAGGTGTAGGAGCTATCCCTGTCCCACACAATTCATCCATTGGCCATAGGATTGATCCAATCTTCATTTCATGTTGTGAACTTGTATATCTAATCTAGATCATCATCACTTTCCACAAAGTCGCGAATAGGTTCAATATAACATGCTCCTTCAGCAGGGTCTAGTAGTACCACAACCCTGAGTGACTTCCTTTCAAACATCATCTTCCAGTTGTGTTGTAATGGCTATTGAAAATGGCAACAAGAAATGTTAAAAATAGAAGTGCTAAAAATAGTATTTCTATAAATAGCAGTTTAGCCAGTGTTTATTTTAGCAAAAATGGATGGAAAAATGGAAGTGTTAAGAATAGCATTCTATAAATAGCATTTCAGGATACCTTCCTATTTTAGTCAGTCCCTAAACTAAAATAGTGAAGTCACATTCGAATTTGATCTTAGCAGCTGTTTGTAAAAGAATTAATTAATTCATCTTGAGTTAATTAGTTAAGGAAAATCAAACATGAAGTCTATGTGGGGACATGCAACAGTTTCTCCATTAATTGAGGAATTTATCCATTAGTTAAAGAGATAAGGATGTGTTGTAATATTGAGTTGTAATTAGTTGGCTTAGTTAACTTAGTCAAGTCCAGTTAGATTGATTCAAAGAGTTTGTTGAATTAATGTAAGTTCAGTTAGTTAATGCTTACATGCATGTAACTACTGCACTTCAGGTAACTACGTATTCTCTCATAAATAACACATGCATGTCAATTCAGACCGAGACCCAGTTGAGATCAGGGGAGGGTCAGTGTACTATCAGCTAGATGGATTTTTCCTATAAAGGAAACTCATCTATGTAGAAGGATTGATCTCCTTCAGGATTACACAATTACTACTCAACCAAGTAAGCAGTGTGAGGTAGGAATTCACATGTGTGGAAGCACTGGATCCCAAGAAAAACTACATAAGTAAATAGGAGGCCTGGAGGATAGAGAAGAAGTTTTATGGGAGGCCTTTGACTATCCATGAGCAACAGAGGGATTATATTGAGAGTTGGCTGGCTTCCAAGCTAAGGCTTTGTACAATTCTGTGACTATTTTCCACCTATATGATAATACAGAGTTGGGGTTTTACACTGAGGCTTTCCCCGGGTTATTTCTTCTGTGTTATGTGTGATTGATTTCTCATTCTCAGTTATATGTGCTCTCTTGATCTTGCTCAATTAGATTAAGCTTCCGTAAAGTGTTGTAGAAGTAGATCTTGTATTGTGTTTTAGTATATTGCATAATCTGTTGATATACAGTTGGAATTTCTACATGGTATCGAAGCAAAGGTGATCAAGGTGAAGAACAGTATACAAAAAGGAGGAGTTCAAATGTTGTGGTTCCTAAATATAGAAATTGATTTCTTATCAAATCTCAATTTCACCAATGGCGTCGAATGGTTTAAAACTCAAGTATGCCCTTGATGGCAGGTCAAATTATATAGCCTAGAAAGATCGCATGGAGCTAGTATTAGAAGATAATGGACTAAAGGAATTCATTGATCAAGAAGTCCCCAAGCCGACTGATGCTACTCAACTGGGGGAATGGAAGAAATGTGTGGCTAGAGCAAGGAGAATCCTCTTGGAGGGAGTTCAAGACCACATTGTCTCGAGCCTCCATGGGAAGGAGACACCATTTTCAATGTGGAAAACATTGAAAGATCTATATCAGAACAACAACGATCAACGGAATATGGCACAAAAAGACAAGCTTCGTAAGATCAAGTGTGAAAGGGTGACATGATCTCTACACATATGAACAAGCTTACCACCTATAGGGATGAGCTTGGAAGTGTAGGGATCATGAAAGCTAATGATGGCATGGTGAGTCTTTCACTCCTCGATCTTCCTAAGAGCTAGAATAGCTACCAAGGCTTGGTTAATGAAAGCCAAAAGATGCGAGATTGGGAATGACTTTAGTTGGATTTGATGCAGGGGGAGATAAGAAGAAGCACCAGAGATGGATCTTCTCCATCCAAGGAGGATGAAGAAAATTTTGCCATAGTGATTAAGGCAAAGAAAGGGAAGGATAAGGATTCTCATCCCAAATCGAGTTCTTCCTATGGTGGGAAGAAGGTTGACAAATCGAAAGTGCGATGCTTTCATTGTCATGAGGTGGGCCATTTTGCTACAAATTGTCCACTGAAGAAATCCAAGAAGGGATCCTTGGAAGGATCAAAAGGTGGGGCACTCGCCTCACAATTCGAGTTGGATTTCACAATTTTCGCATGCATGGTTTCATCCATGGTGGGAAGTGGTTGGTTTCTTGATAGTGGAGCTTCTTTCCACATGACCGGTGACAAGAGTTTGTTCAGTACATTGCAGGAGAGGGATCTCTAGATGCGGATCATGATGGGAAATGATGAAAAGTATCGTGTCTCAAGTGTAGGCACAGTTGTTTTTCTGAGGGAGCATGGAGCCTGCATTACTTGACCAATGTCAAGTATTTACTAGGACTAAAGAAAAACTTGGTTTCAATCACGATGTTGGAAGACAGAGGCTATGATGTAGTCTTTAGTAAGGGAAAGGTTTTCCTTAGACACATCATCCCAAGATAGGTGAAGCAGATCGGTTCACGAGTTAAGAACCTGTATGCTCTTGAGGTTGAAGATGCATGCAAAGCCTTGAGGAGCAAGGCAACTAATGGAGACTTGGTGGTTGAGAGGGAGAGTACATTACCTCTCAACATGCAGCCATAGGAGAAGTCTAATATGATTGTGGAGGAGCCATGACTGGTGAAGCAGCTTCAGGAGGTTGTGGAGTAGCCACAACTAGGGAAGCTGAGAGGAGACATAGTGGAGGAATCAACTCATGCAGAGAACTCCAGTAGGGGAAATTTTGAGCCAGGATGGCAGAGGGATCACATGCATCCATACCTCCGGGTAGGACGTGGGGCGATGTGGAGTGACAGTCCCAAGAAGGCTAGAATAGGGGTAGGATCATTGAGGTACCCAACCTCTTTGATTTGACTTTCCTACAAGAGCCCCGATGAGGAGTTGTATGACTAGCTAAGTGGGTAGAGACAGATGAAGATGGAGTGGCAGAGAGAGCTACAGTGTAGGAGTCCCAAGACTATATAGAGTTAGCAGGCTGCAGTAATGTAAGAGGCATAGGAGTGTTGCACTAGTGCAGGATGACACAGAGGGGTGTGCAATGGTGCAAGATGCATGGAGATTTTTTAGCAACTCAGAGGTCAAAGAGGGAGCACTTGTTAGCAGCAGAGGGAGTTTCAGCATCAGAGTATGTTTCTAGCCCAACAGAGAGGTCTGTTGGGATTTTTTTGTTTCTAGAGTTGTTGGAGCATCCACACTTGGAAGAAGTGTTGCATGCAGAACATACCAAAGGTTCAGAATCAGGTTTAAGTTGAATCCTTTCTTGTTGAGAGGGAGTGTTGAAAATGGCAATAGGAAATACTAAAAAATGAAGTGCTAAAAATAGCATTGCTATAAATAGCAGTTCAGCCAGCGTTGATCTTAGCAACAATGGATGGAAAAACGGAAGTGCTAAAAATGACATTCTATAACTAGCATTTTGGGATACCTTCCTATTTTAGTCAGTCCCTAACTAAAATAGTGAAGTGAAATTCGAATTTGATCTTAGCAACTATTTGCAAAGTAATTAATTAATTCATTTTGAGTTAATTAGTTAAGGAAAATAAAAAACGAAGTCTATGTTGGGACATGCAACAGTTTCTCCAATAATTGAGGAATTTATCCATGAGTTAAAGAGATAAGGATGAGTTGTAATATTGAGTTGTAATTAGTTGGCTGAGTTAGCTAAGTCAAGTCCAGTTAGATTGATTCAAAGAGTTTGTTGAATTAATGTAAGTTCAGTTATTTAATGCTTGCATGCATGTAACTACTGCACTTTAGATAACTGAGTATTCTCTCATAAATAACTCATGTATGTCAGTCTAGACAAAGACCCAGTTAAGATCAAAGGAGGGAGAGTGTACTAGTAGTTAGATGGGTTTTTCCTACAAAGGAAACTCATCATTGCATAGTTACTACTGGGCCAAGTGAGCAGTGTGAGGTGGGAAATCACATGTCTGGAAGCACTAGACCCCAAGAAAAACTATGCAAGGAAATAGAAGGCTTGGAGGGCAGAGGAGAAGGTTTGTGAGACACCTTTGACTTTCTATGAGTAGTAGAGAGGTTATACTAAGAGCTAGTTTGCTTCCAAGCTAAGGCTTTGTGTAATACTATGACTATTTTCCACTTGCATGATAATACAGAGTTGGGGTTTTAGGCTGAGGCTTTCCCGAGGTTATTTCTTCTTTGTTATGTGTGATTGATTTCTCATTATTAGTTATATGTGTTCTCTTGATCTTGCTCAATTCGATTAAGCTTCTGCAAAGTTTTGTAGAAGTAGATCTTGTATTGTGTTTTATTATATTCCATAATCTGTTGATCTACAGTGGGAGTTTCTACAGTGGCTACAACCACCATCCAAAATTTTGGCCTACATCAAATTTCAGAGCCTCCCTTGATAGTTTCGCTTGATGATTGCACACACTAAGGTTCACTATGTGATCTCGTGTGAGTCTTCACACCCACCTTGCTTGATCATTTCACCCAAACTTTTACATGTTGAGGTCAATGTCATACTTGTGACCATGTTTTGTTCATGCTCAAAGTCTTCACTTCGTGTGTACATGACGTGTTCTCTATGTAAACATTTGTCACACTCACACACAGAGTCAAATAGACTGTTGTGCAAACATTGTCATGGTCAGCCAATGATCAATCACAATTTCCATGCTTGTCACTCACACCATCAATCAGTCATGTTGAGCATGTGTGTATGGATGATTTGAGCCATCTCATCGTTGAGTCATGTAAGTGTGTGTTTGCAGGATCATATATGCATCTTTCACTCATTCACACACTTAGTCATTTTGTTGAAGTTCTAACGATCGGAATCTGCTCTGATAGCCAAACCATCACCCCACCATCGACTCAATCAACTATCACTAAGAATAAAACAAAAGCACCAGGCAAGTCGTTTCACACTGCATTTACCACAAGAAAATCAATCAACCTTCATGCTAGTAAACCAAAGAGTTTGACCTCACAGCCACCCCGAGACTGACTCCCCTCAAAAATTGCACAGAGGCTCCAGACCTTGCCCACTCTACTGACTGAGAAAATTGCATAGATAGACTAGACAGACACCAAGTGCTCGTCCCTGTCTCCCTTAAAAAATTGTGTAGTTTTTCCAGCCAGACATCCTGATAATCGACTGGCTGCTCACCAAGAAAATTGTGCAGTCTTCATGAGAAAGTCTTCTACTGCCCAGCAGTATGCTTAGCTTAGAAATTGTGTAAACATGATTAGCAGGCCATCCTCCCACCGTTAGTGAATATTTTCTTGTGAGCAACTCATGGCAGCTAACTATCAGTTCCCTCTAGGAATTGCACTATTTTTGCTACTAAGCTCCAGTAGCTGACTGTTAGTTCGCCCTCAGGAATTGCTCAGTTTTTGTTGCCAGTGATTGAGCAGTTAATTACCATCTCCCCTCTGGAATTGGATAGTTTTTGTTGCTAGTGTCCTGGAAGCCAGCTGCTAGTTCCCTCTAGGAATTGTGCAGTTTTGGCTGCCAAGCTCCCACTGCCTGCTCATGCGGGAAATTATGCATATTTTTCCTGCATAGCCTTCCTGCAACCCATACTATTCCTCCCAAAAACTACGTAGCTTTGTCCTCCAGCTAAGCCAGACCCTACAAATAGTCACTGTTGATCCGGATTTCCCATCTTCATCACCTAGTGACTCTGCACAATTTTCATTAGCGGTGCCTGGAGCCTCCATCCCGCCTCGCAACCTTGTCGCCTAACCTACATCCGAAATGGTCATGCATGATGGTAGACTAGGAGTTTTTTGGATTTGATTTTGTCTCATCATGAGTGATTGTAGGTACAGGTACACAAAAAACCATGGCACAATGATGAATGGGATGAATGAAGGAAGCACATGCAGAAGGACCGGTTCACCAATGGACGAATAGATAATGCATGCAAAGAGATGTGCTCGTGAATGGATGAAAATGCAAAGATGTGTTTGCGGTGGGACAGGTGAGCAAAAATGCAAGATGTGTTCACAAACAGATGGATGGATGAACATACACCTTTCATGAATGGACGAACCTGTCAAGCTTACAAACATAAAAGCAAGGAGGAATGTGTGAAAGCAACGTCAAGTGAACTAATGACCATGCAAGACTCAACGCACTTTTCCATGCAGAGGTGAAGTTGTGACACACCGTGAGGACATCCATCACCCAATAACACTGCAGCTGAACATCCACACCAGCAACAAAAACACGAATGTACCAACACTGTCATGTCAAGTCATGTCATGGGTCATGTCATCCAGATCTCTACTATGGGTCATACTGTTAATGTAATGTAACGTGGAAGTCCACGAGACCCACTTGTTGTATGAAGAGTCATGAAAAGTCAAAAAGTCATGGAAGTCAAATAGTCATGTGGGTAGTTGAACAGCCATAGGGGTCAGTTTCACCATTGGCTATAAATACCCCCTCATTTGTACATGAAAGGACTTTTCACCTCAGCTCCTCCCATATAGCCTTGAGAGTCTGTAATCTTTTCTTTGAGGAGTAAGTAGTGGCTCCAATGCCTCGTCCATAGGGTTAGTGGTTTATGGTGTAATGATGCATCTTGGATCTTTCACTTAATTCAGAAGCCTACTAATAGGCCAACACGTCCTCACACATGTATTGTAACTATTGTAACACTAATCTTGAGCACTTGTAATGCATGTTGCTTTAATTCATGTTTAACATTTGAACTTATTCACTTGTTGTAATACATATCTATTAATGAAAATGTGGTGTATATGCTATTAACGCTGTCTCACCCGTGTTGGTTACCTCCCTAGACATCTGACAAACCTTTCACATAAAACTTGCTATAAAATTTGCACTCACACGGACTCATCCACTGAGTGTTGTACGTGTTATATTCCCTTGTGTGTTGTGACTGCCACATCAGTGTGGACTGTTCCTCTAGACATTGTGCATGTCCTGTTGTGTTGTGTTTTCCTAACCAAGTTGGGGCTTCCTCCTGACCTGCTTGGGACTCACTCCCACCCTCTCCATCCATAGTGAAAGAACCATTGGTACAAGTGACACTAGCAATCAGCAGGCACACGAGCCTCACTTCTCGAAGACAAAGCAAACCACTCTCCTTTGCTGACAAGAAAGAGTTGAGGAAAATATTTAAGATAATGGCAACTAGGCCATCATACTGGATGGGACTCCCACACCAAATGGTGTGAGGTCTAGTTGGGACTTCATACTGGGGTGATCCACTGAATGTTGGCTAGTCCAACACTATCAACAAGTTAATTACCACGTCCATATCAAAATCCCAGTCAATTCCTAGTAGCACATGGTACATGTTACTGTCATCCACTATTTTAATGACCTCAAAGTCATCCAGCACACTTTTTCCCTCAATGTCTATTGTTACACCATATAAGCACCCCATTGGAATAATCTTCTATTGATTTTCCATGCGCAGCTAACTAGGAGACCACTACAGCACAAGCCTCTCCGTCCTTTCCCATGACTACATAGGTGGGACATTTGCATCAGATCCCAGATCCAAGATTACTTGGTCCATTTCATATTCTCCTATTTGTGTGGTAAGCCTCATCTCGTGCCCCGTTTGCTTCTTATGCTTACCAATTTTTCTCACGCTTAGCTGCTCAGAAGGGGTCCTCTCATTACTTGTGCACTTATCAATTAATTCTTGTAACTCTTCTACTACTTTATTATCACGTAGTAACTTCATATAGGTCTTCAGAAATATAGCTAATACCAAAGGATCTACTTCTTGTGTCATACTAGTTTCCGACATTTTCTCCTGGCTTCCTGAGGTGGAGGCCTCAACAAAGTTCTTCTTTGCTTCCATGAAGGTCACTTTAGCATGATTAAGGTTAAAGTCTATTTATTTCTTAGCAGACTTATGCACCCACCCATCAACCTCAGGATGCTTAATCTTTTATACAATAGTGGCCATACCACTCCATGTTACTATATTTATGCTCTGATCTTCTTTGCGGGGCTCTGCCCTCATCATTTGGATGTTTTTCCTAGGCAGTTGCAGTTTCATCTTCTTTTCATGCATCTTTTCCATAAGGATTAGACATTCCTCTATGACATGGTCAAACTATAAAAAATATTGAGATGATGGAAGTGTGGGGTTTGTGCAATCTCACGTGAAGTGCCCTATTTTGCCACAAATATAGAAACTTACCTTCCCTCATCCTCAACCAGTTCTACCACCTATTCCTTGTCCTCGGCCTTGGAATCTTCTGCACGTTGCTCCTGCAACCTAACCCTAAGGCTAGATTTTAGCCTACATTCAGTAGGTAGTGGTTTTATCCATCATCATGACCCATAGATTTATAGAAATTGAAAAACAACTGTTGAGGGGTCTCTACAAACTTCTATAGTAAATGGAAATTATCAGTTATGTGATGTCCTGTAGCTTGGTAGATAGTACACCATGGAGTAACTCCTGCTCTTGGCCCAACGTTACTCTCTGGTTTCTAGGGAACATGCCCTTCCCTAATAAGATAGTTCTTATAAATCAGGGAATGGTTCTTATCATGCCCATGGATTTTAAGCTTCAAGCACTAGGCTTCAGTGTGCACCTTTGGCTAGGCTTCCTTTCCTTTCTTCAGGCTCTGCATCTCCAAATGCAGGATTTCCAACTATGAGTGAATTTGTTGCAATCCAAGGTTTGTATCCTCTACGGGAGAGGCATCCAAACTCATCACAATTTCTAAGGCTTCTACTTCCGTTGCTATCTTTTGTTGTGACAGAGGCACTCTTAAGTGTGGTAAGAGCGATGATATATACAAGTCACAATGTTTTGAATCTATAATCACCATATTGGCTTTCCTGATTAAGCATTTTAGCCTTTGATTGAAATCCCAAGGAGTCTCATCTACCTTTTTCCAAATTTCTTTAAACTTAGTCACCCACTGCACCTTTGACTTAGTCTATCTAAACTCCTTGTTTAGATCTTGTTGGGTCTCTTCCATGTCATCGTGAGGTTATTAGTGTAGTACTTGATGTACCATGTCAATGCTCGATCTTGTAAGACCATCACTAGTTGTGCTTTCTTGATGCTATCATCCATAATCTGTTGTGTTGTCCATACATCTCTTGCAACAAACCAAAACTATTTGGGGTATTCACTCTTTGTCCCTTTAAAACCCAACATCTTCATCAAGTTGTCCATGTTGAATGGTGGCGGAGGTCTAGATGGAGGTGAAGGTGTAGGTGTATGAGGTGGGGGTGGAGTTGGCGGTGGAGTCAATGGATGAGGTATGCTCGGGATACCTTGCATAATTAACTGAACTTCACTTCACAGAGTAGTCAACACCGTGCTTTCATCGTCACTTGAAGGGGGTTCAATGAGTGGATTATATTATGAGATTGATCCTTCATTTCTTCTAAAAAACCTCCCACTTCACGTAGCCCTAGACATCAAGGTAACTATGTAACCCTTTTCTCACATAACAACAATTTAATCCAAGTCTTCAATGATTTCAAGTACTTACCTTGTAGTCCCTTAAAAAGCCTATTTTCCACTTTTCTATAGCTGATTTTTCTATCGACCGTGAACTTAGTCAAAAAACTCCCAAGTGTGTGATCAATCCAATGATCTATGACCCACTCGATATTGCTTCCTAATGCTTCCAAACATCGCACCAGCTTAGGAGTCCACACTATAGGGCTATCAAGCCTCCACGTCCCTTCACTATCGACCAATTTAGACAACCACATGTGTAAATTGTCAGGGAAGAAACAAAATAATGCTTCGGTCTCATTTGTGTACAGAAATATCTACAACCACTACTTCTTGGACAATTTAGGGCTCCTGTTCTCTTGAGCTGCAAATGCATGCACTTTTTAGTCAATCCACTTCTCAATCTCTTTCTTTGTAGGAAACCATTTATCACACATCTCTTAGATAGATCCTGGTCCCAGCAATGGAACCATTTGTTGGCTTAAGGGGGCTTGACCTAGGTTCAGAGTTAATTGCACCAGCCAACAAAACCCTAACTGTTGGCCTTTTCGGTAACAACCTACATGGCACAGGCTGCAGTCTCACCTGAAGCAGTATTGGGGGATCCTAGAACAAGGTTTCTACATCCAGATACCATGTGATAAGTAATTTGAAGCCCTTGTAGCTCAGATCTACCTTTGTGCAGATCTGTGTCTTTCTATGGCCCACTATTGTAACTCTGTTTAGATGGATTTCAGACCTTCGTGAAGGTCTATGATCAGACTTATCTGACCTAAAAAAAGTAGACTAAAAACTTTTGCATAGTAAATAATAACCCTAGATATGCCTTTGCATAGATCTACATGCTTTGAATAGTTATCATAACATATTTAGCTAATTCCTTCACTAAAATAGATCATTACAAATTTCATGCACATATATTAAAGTTTTAACATATTTGTGTAGTAATTACACATAATTTCGTAGAAAATAGATCATTAAGCAATAAAGCATCAACTTAACAGAATTGAGAACAAGGTACAAATGCAATAGATCCGGTCCAAAACTAGTCTTTATTACATTCAACGTTCAAATTACAGACTCTTCTACCATACACACCCAGCTGAAGGGGCCAACGCACTCAGTTGTGGATTTGCAAAGGTCTTCATGCACTTAGCTATAAGAGCCTTCCCCTTTTGCCTATGTATAGGAAAACATAACTTTGCTACCTTAGCACTTTCCCTTACACTTGTTCTTCCAAAAATTCTATATTCTCTAGACTCGCTATGACTCAAATATTTATGGCCTTTCTATTACAATACCGTGGCCCATGGCCTATGGGTGAGTCTCAAAACCAACCTATCACTTACCCATACAAGAGGATAAATTCCCTTTGACTCCTACTTAGCTGCACGGTCTGCTTCCACATTTCGTAGAGACTTTACATTTTTTACAAAATTATATTCAAAACTTGATTAAACTATCCCAAAATTGACCCTAGGGACCCTATTCCAACAACAATACACTCTTGGGTCAAAGGAAACCTCTATCACACTGTGTCTGATCATCAGATCAGGCATTGTGTGAGGGAGGATGAAATATTTCATACCCTTAAAGCTTGTCATGAAGAAACTTGTGGGGGGCACTTTGAATATAAAATGATAGCATATAAGGTGCTTTCAAGAGGGTACTATTGGCCTACTATATTTTAGGATGCGGAGAAATTTGTGAAAGTATGTGATAACTATCAGAAAATGTGTCAATTGCTCTAGTCAGATGAGATGTCGTTATACCTCCAGATAGTTTTAGAACCATTTGAGAAGTGGGCCTTGGATTTTGTAGGGCCAATTAATCCTCCATCTCAAAAAAATTCCTATATCATGGTCTACACAAATTATGTCACAAAGTGGGTGGAAGTCAAGGCAGTATCCAGAGCTACAGAACAAGTTGTTTCAGAATTTCGTTCGCTTTGGGACTCCTCAGGAAATAGTGACAGATGGAGGGCCAGAATTTACATCTCATTCGATGCAGAAGCTAGTTCAGAAATAAAAAATTTGTCATAGGATTACTCACCTTATCATCCATAGGGAAATGACCAAGTGGAAAGCACCAATAAGGTTGTTGAGGGAATTCTTACCAAGATTGTGGCTAGCCACCGCAGGAATTGGGCTGATAAACTACCAGAAGCATTGTGGGCATGCAGGAGTACATGGAGGAACACTACAAGATTCTCACCATACGAATTAGTGTATGGTAAAATTACTTTACTTCTCATAGATTTAGAAATAAAGACAGTAAGAAAAATGCTACAAGTGAATCTATATTTGGCCACAACATAGAAATAATGGTTAAATTAGTTAAATGAACTTGATGAGAAGAGCTTGGCTTCCATTCAACAAATAGATATCATCTAGCAACAGAGGGCTAAGTGGCACGATAAATTAAAAAAAAAAGGTGTTTTAGGAAGGATATTGAGCTCTATTATATGATTCACGATTCAAGGATTTCAAGGGGAAGCTTTGCACCAGATGGATAGGTCCTTATGAAGTTGATACGGCCTTTAACAATGGGAGTGTGAGTTTAGTCACCATTGACAATGCTAGGACACAATTACTTGCTAATGGGCATTTTCTTCGGTTATATCACAAACAAACTTCAAAGGACTCATTTGTCAACATTGCCTCAAAATCTGATCTTCAAATTATAGGAGTAGACAAAAGTTCTCTTGCACTACCAAAATTTTAATTCTCAAAAAGTGTAACAGCCAAAAACGAATTTTGTTGGTGGATGATACACCAAAATAATAATAATAATAATAAATAAATAAATAAATCAGAGAAAAAAATTAATAAAAAGAAAAAATAATAATATATAAGTAAATACTTGTCTTTGAAAACCTCTTCTAGTGGCATAGGTAGATCATGGTAACATTTGAAAATCACTATGTGGCAATTGTTACACATTCTTTCCTCATAACAACATCATCTATTTCATACATGTTATCTTATGTTGTTACACGCTTAAGTATTTTTCTTCATTCTTTAAAAGTTTTTCAAACTATTGTAATAAGAGTTCTTTTACAAAGAGTAGCACTAGAAATTACCTCTACTGTTACACCTCTAACAACTTGTTACGGCCTCAAAATTCTACTGCCAAAACATGGGGGATAACCACCCGGTCCAGACCTTAAGAAAACTCCTTTTCTATTTAAAGTGGTGGCTCCGACTAGGGATAATGGGACCAGTTTCCTAGTGTGGTTTTTAAGATGAGAGTGGGTGGTTTAAGAGTGATTTTCAATAGAATAATGATAATCTAAGTGATCTATTCTACAATGCAATTACGCTAACTAACTTATTCTAATATAAACCCAGGTGTTCTTGTATGATATGTGATATACAAGGATATCTATTTAGCATGTGATAATAAAGATTGGACACAACTAAATAGAGATGATAACGTAAAATATAATTCCTTTGACTAAATATTTTGTCAAAGGAATTTATAAAATATATTGCATATATGATGAGTTATATATGAAAATCACAACTTCAGCTAAGCATCATACAAAAGTTCAATTAACACTTAATAGAAATAATAAATCTCACATGTAATCAATGAAAGTAAAGTTTTTCCACTAATGAAATGTAAATAGAGCCAATCATACACGATAATAGTACCATATGTGTGAAATCTTGCTCATTTGACAAATGGCATAGACAAACATCTTTCTTCAAATCAAATTGTCTCCCAAGAATAAAAAAGTGCATCAAAAAAGGAAAGTAGGCTGATATCTAAAAGAAGCAATCATGTTCCATCATTTCATCAAAGCATTCACAAACTTACAATAGTGCATTCTTTGCGAATGTTTTTGATAAAATTCTGGACCCTTCTTTGAATGCATGAGAAGGGTATAAATACTACTCTAACTAAAAGAGTAAAAGTAGATGATACAAAATTTGAGGAGGTTTCAAACAACCTTCCTCCTAACTAGGTAACTAACTCCAGAAATAAACAAAGGCTAAATAAGAAAAACTAAGAGGATGACTTGCTATTTGCCAACTTGTCCTTTAAGTTGCAAATATCAGTCATCAGTTGAATTTGAGTAGGTGGCCTAAAATGGCTCCTAAGCTGTCTGGTGAAGATCACATCGGTGAGCGGTGGAAACATACTTTGAGTCCTGTGAAGCGAATAATTGAGAGTTATAATCTAGCTATTTGGCTTAACCAAATACTGCCAATATGACTCCTAGTTGGTCATAGTCAGTTTCACAATTGCCTCTCTCTGAATCCCTGCCTTCTCTTTCCAGTATTTATACAGAGAAGTTAAATCAGGCATTTCTTTCATATTTCTTTCCTTTATGAGATTGGTGGAGAACAAGATGTGGTTCACTACTTTGATGATGTTCTTTGATACTCCCGTTGCTCTTGTGACTGCTAGTTCAGCCTGTTTGATTCAGGCATCCCAATCTGTAAAGAGAATATTTCTATGAGTTTCTTCAATCTTGGGTAGATTGGCCGTCTTTCCATTTTCTGTTTCCTACCACTCAATGAACTCGGAGATTCCATTATTTAAATCATTAAACTTCATTCTCTAGTTGATTTCCTTGTCTGTCAGCTAGTTGCTAGTAGTCAGATAGGGAGTAATATGTGACATCTTTTGGCAGAAATACACTTGTTGTCTCACCAAAAGGGAATTTAATGCTAGGACTTCTTTGATGAACTCCTCAGTAGTTGGAACGTCCTTATATCTTTCCATAGATTGCTTTATTTCATGGAGTTGCATGTTTTTGGCCGATATATTGGCCTCAAGGCTAATTTTCAAAACTTCCAGGTCTTGCCACAATTGCTCTAGTTGCTCCACCACCTGCCTGTTCGCGCTTGCCTTCTCTACCTCGAGCTCTTATTCGAGCACTGAAATTCTCTCCTCTTTCTCCCTTAGCAGAGTATATACCTCCTTAGCTATGTCCATAGTGGTTTATGCGTATTCTTTTGTGAACTGCAAAAGTCTAGTTAAGTAGTTGGCCATACTAAAAGGAATTTCCTTCCAGACCACGTCCATGGGCTCATCTCCAAGTGGGAATTCAGGTGCATCTACCCTTCTCCTTTTCCTCTTCCTTCTAATTACAACCTCGTGGAGAGGGCTATAGAACACATCAAGTGGAGGTATTTCAGTCACTTTGAGAACAATCTCCGATGTGGGTAGAGCAGGGATAATTTCAGTATGTTGGGACATTGTTGCTTGTTTCTCCATAGGCATAGATTGTTGGTTGGTAGACTTGGGCTCTCTATCCTTTTGAACATGCGGAGGAGTTTTGAATTCCCATATTTCTTGGGCATTTGAGGTTTTGGGAGTGCCTTGCAATTTTTGATTAAATTGATCCCACTCCTACTCCAAACTACCGCCTTTGTTTTCTAAACTGATTTCTGTAGCTTGGGTAATTATCACTTGCTTTTCAGCTGACTTCTTGCTAGACTTAGCTATGTTGTCAGCATCTTGGGACTTCCATGTGTCTGGTGTCTTCTCAGTGTTTATCTGAGAGTCTATTTGAGAGCTAGGGCCTCCACTCTCGACAGTGACACTTGGAGTAGTCTTATCCTTGAGTTTTAATAAATGCATTAGGATCACCTAAAGCATCTCATCTCTGAATTCCTGAAATCTCTATAAATCTTCAGGTTTCAAATTTTCTCTTTTCCATTCGAAATCTTGTTTGAAGCATACGGCTGACTACAATAGATCCTCAAAATGATTATAATCATGATTGTATGGCTTGCGTTTAACTCTAGTAGTGACATTGCATGCCACTTTGTTTAGATCAAATTGCTTCTTAGGCAATGTATGAAGCCTAAGGGATTCCATATGTGTTGATTCTTTAGTGGCATGAACAAAATTGGCTAAAGCAAAAGAACCACATTTGATAGGGATAATGGGCCATAATGACTTCTTGCCATCTTTTAAAACTTTAGTCAGGCCCTTTCCCACAGTTTGGTAGGCAATCTCTCTTGCTAATAACTTGTAATAAACATATAGAGGAAGGACGTGTGGATAAGATATGCTACCAAAAACCCTAATATAAGTGAACCACTCTTCAATAAAATACTTTCCAATAGTAAGCAAGTCTGTTGCAGCCTCTTGGGAAAAGCTAGGGGCTTTTTTTATTGAAAATCATTTGATGTAGGGGAAACACAACAGCATGGAATATCTTATAGAAATGAGGTATGTAATGTGATTCCCATATTTGTTTATGACTGATATGGATGAGGTAAGGATCTTGTAAGGTCCATTTCCAACCCATGGTTGGAAATGTTGTGCAAAAACAGATAGCATCCATAATGTAGGCACTAAAATAGAAGGGAGGGAGTTAATTTGAGGAGGAGGCTTTCTTATGTCTATATTCAGTAATGGTGGTGGCTAGGTTGTCAGATAGGATGGAATGCCAATTCATGATATGGGAATTAACACAGGCATCAATCAGAGGAATCCATTCAATTGAAAACTTAGTATTTTTGGGTAGCCCATAGAATCTACATAACATGGTTGTTGCATAGTTGTACGAGTTTGTCAAAGAGTCTATAGCATACATACTTGATTTTTCATACTTGAATTTGTTGTCCAACACCCTCCAACCCTAAATTAGCTTGAAGGGTTCTGGATTCTACTTTGCAAAGTTAGCCACAAATGTACCATCGTAGATATACTGGGGATCAGGTATGTGGTACATCTTCTTCAAATCCTCTGCTTTGAATGACCCAACAAGCTCCATCTTTGAATTCTTGAATTGCCTATATTCAATTATAAGGTTTTCAATCACCCATCTAATCATATATGTATAGGGTAAGATTTTAGCCCTTGCTCCTATCCTATGAAGGAATGAACATGAAGCATCTCTACATTGGAGTTCTGGAGGCCTTTTGGAATTAGTTGTTTCTCTTGTAACAGTGATTTCAGGACTCTCATCCTCCAACCTATCGTAAATCACTTCCCAAGCTATTGCGCCTTCGGTAGCGTCACAAACTGTATCAGCAAAGATAGGAGCCATCTTTATAAACTCAGCTTCAACAATGGTCTGTTTGCTCTATTTCTGCATGACCTTTCTAAGGGAGATATCTTTTGTCGCTTTCCCGAGATAGACGAGATATATCAGTGTAGCCAATATCTAGCAATTAAGATTGAACACTTCTGTGAAATGACTTTGGATTGTGAGAAAGGTTTTGATGAGATATTTGATTATAACTACCCATAACCAAGAAAATGACTATCCTTCCTTGAGTTGCGAAATATTTAATAACCTGTCAACTCATTTGTTTTAGCATTTAAAACGTAATTATTCCACACGTTTTACGAGATTTAATCGTGGATTGTGGTCTTAAAAAGGATACAGTATAGCATTACTGGATATCTTAAGAAAAATTTGAATATGAGATCGCAATATCACATTTCAAAAATCGTTTGTGGTTGTTCTAATGTCATGGTCCATTTTTTTGCGAACTATGCAAAGTGTGAAATGTGACTGCGAAATGACCAGGTGATGTTATCGCAGCGGGAGACCAAATCGCATATTGCACTTTTGTAATAGTTTTTAACATGGTCATGCAAAAAAGTGTGATTTGCAATTTGCGATATGGATTTCATCCTTAGTTAGTTTTGCAAGGTTTTGCTAGGAATTTTCTTAGAGTTAGGGTTTTATTATCCTAAGCCTAAAAATTTAAAAGGGTCCCAATTTACACTTCTAAGCCTAGCTATTATTTTTTATAAATGGGGTTGGGTGGGTTGTTTCATAGTACAATATAGCTAACAATCTGTAGCAATGGATCAGGCACAATTGTCTGCCTTAATAAATGTTATCACCAGGATGTTTCCCCTAGAATAAATGACCTAATCGAAATGTTGCCACTAGAATCAATCACATCACTAGTACTTTTCTACCACATCATCATCGGTGAGTCATTTGACATGTATATTGTTTTTCTTTATTTAACGATTATGGAAATTAATATGATGTTCCATCTCATGGCCAAGGATGATCGTCACATAAGAACTCAAGGGAGCATGAATCATTTAACAATTTGTGATTCAAATCAAACATTAAAGTGACAGACCTTCTAATCATTGGAGAATCCTACACTCATTATCATCCTTTTATGTCAAGTGTGATATAGGTTTAAATCACTTTTAAAATAGATTTTCATGACCTCAGATTAATAATGATACCATAATCCATATCATATGGTCCTTTGATTTGACATCAATACTTTTACTGCCCCGGTATCTATCCCAACAAAGCATTGTATCTTCATTTCACAAAATTCTTCGAAGAGTAAGAAGACAGAGAACATAGGGTATTGTCTGACGCAGAGATGGGAGGAGTAGCGGTCAGGCATGAGCCTAATTCCATAGAAGCATTAGATAATTTCTCTAAGGCATGATAGATTTTTAAAGAGACAGGGTGGTTCAAATTCTTTGAACAACTCAAAGGGTCAGAAGAAATTGTTGCCTTGGAGTTTTCCAAGAACTTGAACACAAATCAAAAATAGGTTTCTGGGTTGAAGTTAAAAGTCACTAAAGAAGTAATTGCAAGAGTTTCAACATTTCAATCTAAAGGAAAAAGTTGGTTTAGCCATAAAATCAATGATCCTTCTCTCAAGGCGAAATTTTTGCAAGGGGAGGAACAATTGGAGAACAAGGGCAGGGGAATTGACTAATTGTCACTTCGTCCACCATGGGGAGATGTTGCCTTATACATTATCAAATACATTACTTGTGAAGGACAGGTGAAAATATTTTCTAATTATCATTTCCTGTTGTTAAACCATCTCTGACATAGATAAATAGTTAAGATCCCATATTTCATGTTGTAGAACTTAAAGCATATGGTTTCTAATGAGAAGGTTGGTGCGCATCTAGAAACTTGTGTCACCAATCATGGCCTTATAAAATTAATCATAATGGATGCCTTAGAATGATAAGGCTAGAGCTGGGAAGAGTTTATGAGCAAAAAGACGGGGACTTCACACAGGAAACAAGTTGAAACCCCTGTTAATGCTCCAAAGGAAGCTAGGGTGACTGAAGAGAAAGGGCAATCCTCTGGAAGCAGAATCAAGAAAAGATCAATAGAAAATCCAAAAGGTGGTAGGATACCTAAGAAGAGGGTTAGAGTCAGCACCCAACTAGAGGCCCCACCTCCATCTAGAAAGAGGTAAAGCAGGCATAAAGACGAAGGGAGAAAAAGGAAGAAAAATAGACCCATTCTGAAGAGGTTCCTTTATTAGGTACGGACGAGACCCAAAACCTATTGTATAAAATTGAAGAATTAGAAAAAGACAATAAAGAATTAAGGTAGCAATTAGACGATAGTAAAGTAGAAACAAGGGTCCTGAGTCTAGATACTTTGGAAGAGGTTGTTGATAAGATGAGAGAAGAAACTACATTAGGTTCTCTATGTTCAGCATGTGCTAAGATTTTAGAGGCAACCAGGTATAAAGTTTTTGTTGAAAGTACCATCTCAATAGGAACCCAAAATGACCCCTTGGAAGTTGATACACAAGAACCCGTTGATGACGTTTTTGTTACAAAAGAACCAACTGCTGAAACAGAGCATCCCACGGTGATCGACTTGGAAGCCAAAGCACAAGAACCAACAGTTGAGGCAGAGGTCCCTCAGGAAGAAGAAGTAAGAGCTGATCCACAAGAACTTATTGATGAAGCTAATGTTACGCAAGAACCAGCGGTCAAAGTAGAACAACTTGAATCTTGATATGTCGTTACACTCCCATTAATGTTGCATGTGAGAGAACAGAAGATCTTGAAGTAGGATGTTGTTCATAAAAACTTTTGTTGGTATCAAAATTATAGAATTGGAAGCAGCTAACACTCTCTTTGTAAAAAGGAATGATCTCATAGGAGAAGCATGGAAATTTTGTAAATACTCTCAAAGAGTAGTAGGATAAGAGGAAGTTGACAGAAGAATGGACAAGATGGGAAAGGAATAAAACTGAGAAGGAAAAAGAGGAACAAGTGCAGAAGTTACAACAAGAAATTCAGAACTTAACAGATGATAAGAATCAGTTCTACGGACTCACCTGTAACCTATTGGTGTGTAGAAGTCCTTCCCCATCCTATAAAATCTTTCTTTGGGAAATATTTTATTTGTTTTAGTTAAAAGATGTTTATGAGAATAGAATGTATCTGGGTAATTCTACCAAGACTTTTTTAGATTTTTTCATGTATGTGATTTTGACGAGCAAAGCTTACTTTGTGAACTTTGTCTACATAATATTATTTGTGAATACGCTAGCCTATATATGTGTCATGCGGAAAGAGTTAATGTTGCGGACAAAACCAACCTCCCTAGAAGCCTAAGACTTTCTAGCGACAAACAAGACAATTAAGAGCAATCCTTCTATAAACATGCATTATCATACGGGAAACCAAGTATTTTCGATCCTACCTGAAGTCCAACGCTGTTGTAGCAGTCCGGCCTCGTCGATCCAGATGAGCTCCTCCTTCACTTCGAAACCTGCATACACTAACAATCAAACGATTACATAACACCTGAATATCTCATAAAACAAAACATATTCAACATATAGACCAAGGAGTATATGAAACAATTCATTAACAACAAATCATTGAGAAGAATGGACTTATTTGTATTAAGGAAAAAAAAGAAACAATTACAACCTGAGCCTTGGTGTTGTGCAAGTTCCTCCCAGGGTCCAGCAAGAGTTTTCCTCTACTTTGACAAGCTCACCCACTTCCAAATGAAACAAGAAAGGATGGTAATCTCTCCTCACAGCTTCTACAAGGAAGTCCTAATTCCAGCAGCATCTACCCTTTGGAATGTTCAGCTTTCAACCTCCCCTCCTCTGGCCCAATGCCTGTATTTATAGTGTTCTAGAGGAAGTTATTCAGGTCCAACATCAATGGATACTCCCTATTTTGGATGGGGTAGCTCCTCACTTGATGGCATAAGTTCCTCTTTCATAGGAATGCATGAACCATCTGGAGGCGCTCAATACACGTCAAACAATCTTCTAGAATGCTCTAGAAATGACCACAAGTAACTTTTTTAAGATGAAACTCGCGCCTTTTGACCTTTACAGGAGTACGCACCAATCCCTTGACTTACAGAGCATACAAGTATGTAGGTACAATGAGCTTGGGATGCGTACACGCAGGCAAGGTAGAGAGAACCTGCGTACCCAGAGATAAACATGATTTTTAATGACTTTCTCTCTTTCTTGAAGTTTGACATGGAGAGCAGAGGTATTAGGCTTGACAAGGAGGATAATATGACTATTGATGGAGCCATATTAACTGCAGATAGTCATGGTGACAAATTTCAGTGTAACAGATTGCCCCCTAAAGTACGAAGCCTCTAATAGATAAGGGTGTTATATCATATAGGAAGGGTGAAGTAATTTATCATTTCGAGGATTATCTCGTGGAGAGCCTGGTCAGAACCTGCAATTTTCAACACAAACATGTAAAATATCATATCATACTGAGGTAGGCATTCCCATACTCAGATCAAAACTTTAACTATTCGACTAACTATTCTGGTACAAGAATGATTTCATAATACATCATAATCATAGACTCTTGTAGACACAGTATGGACGCAGCCATCTGTTTATGATTGGTCTACAACATAATGAATACAAAACTCCTCGCACCCTGGATGGTGGAAACTAGATCCAGGGTCTTCATCTCTACTTCCCGAATTGGTACGATTCTAGCCATGTGAATAAATGAGTCGATGTCGAACATGGTAGAAACCACTTGATTACCAGTCAATGATGTAAACTGTTAACAAGCGTGAGAGAGACCACCAGTGATGTCAATGGTTCTCAAAGTACCCAGTATAATCCATGAGATGTGAATGAATGGGTCGATGTCGAACATTTCATAGAATCCTTCGATCGCAAATCAATGATGAAAACTGACGTCGAAGGTGAGAAACCTGCCATTGATGCATGCAGACTTCAAGGTACTGATGATTTCTAAGTCAACTCTCTAGATAATGTGCTGATGTCCATAGAAAGCGACCCGTCGCAGGCAAGCCCAAAACACGAAATCATAGTTCAAGTTGAAGAAATGTTGCTATAAGGACTGACTCAAGGATGATAAAATGGATGATAGGTATTTTACAGTTGAATGTTTTGTTTAGACACCTCTTGAACACATAACGACACAAAAGATGGCTTGGTGACAAATGACTCAAATTTAATCCCCGGAACCCGGCTGAAGAATTTCAATGTGGTTTGATCAACTGTGAGACAAAGGATTTCCCAACCCAGGTGAATAAAAAGTGTCGTGTTCAAGAGTGGTAGTAAGGTTTTTCTGAGACAAAAGGATATCAAATAGGCCCATTCTTCTCTCTTTTCCCCCACCATTTCTGGCAAGTACCTCTTTATTTTTTACAAGCTTGAGGAGGATAACATATGCTTGATTATAAGCTCATCCTTCGGATGAGTCAAACTTAGTTTTTGATTCGATAAGAAGGAGTGGTCCGTTCCTGTTTGTAAAAGAACAGGTCCTTTACTGTGAAATTTTAACGAGTCCAGTATAGGAGAAACTCGGCGTTTTTCATATTTAGAGAGTCTGAAAAACTTAGAAGACTCCAGATTGAACTTTTTCGTAAAGTTGTGTCTCCTAAGCCCGAAAAAGTATAAAATGATACCTAGGAGAACCGCTTGATCTTGCGACCAAGGATATTTTCATAGTTAGTGTCTTTGACCTGAAAAGTAAAAAGCGATCAAGGACACGTCGTTTTATTTCCAATATCGAATTTGAAACGACAAAAAATCCGGCAATCTTTTCTTGTTTTTTCGGTCAGAAAAGGGCTGTAAGAGGATCGTCTTTTAATTCCGTTTTAACGAGTGTAAAAGAAACGCTCGGCAATCTTTTCAGTTTTTAGGAGTCAGAAAAGGGCTTAAAAGATGACTCCGATGTTTCACTTTTTCGTAAGTTTTAACGAGTTCGAAAAAAATGATAAAAATGTACTCTACGAGATCATTTGAAAGACTTGACCTAAAACTACAAGAAAATTATGCAAAAACCTGAAATAACTAACCTAAAAATAATCTCGGGATTTTCATGAGTTTAATGAGTCTTGAAAATAACCGAAATTGACTCAAGATAGGTTTCATTTTTACAAAAGCTTGAAACAAAGAAAAACTATGCTTCGAAGTAGTTTCATTTTACACAAGCTTGAAACAGAGTGAAAATTGTGCTTGATGACCCCTAAGCATAACTGTTAGAGCGCATGCCCCCCAGCTTCATTTCATTCAACCAGTTGGATGAAATGAAGGTTCAGTTATGAGATCATTTGAAAGACTTGACCTCAAACTATAAGAAAACTATGCAAA
>APFE031119825.1:5488-70877 GCA_000404065.3 Pinus taeda | reverse complement strand
TCTACAAGGAAGTCCTAATTCCAGCAGCATCTACCCTTTGGAATGTTCAACTTTCAACCTCCCCTCCTCTGGCCCAATGCCTGTATTTATAGTGTTCTAGAGGAAGTTAATCAGGTCCAACATCAATGGGATACACCCTCTTTTGGATGGGGTAGCTCCTCTCTTGATGGGATAAGTTCCTCTTTCATAGGGATGCATGAACCATCTGGAGGCGCTCAATACACGTCAAACAATCTTCTAGAATGCTCTAGGAATGACCACAAGTAACTTTTTTAAGATGAAACTCGCGCCTTTTGACCTTTACAGGAGTATGCACCCATCCCTTGACTTACAGAGCATACAAGTACGCAGGTACAATGAGCTTGGGATGCGTACACTCAGGCAAGGTAGAGAGAACCTGCGTACCCAGAGATAAACATGTTTTTTAATGACTTTCTCTCTTTCTTGAAGTTTGACATGGAGAGCAAAGTTATAAGGCTTGATAAGGAGGATAATATGACTGTTGATGGAGCCATACTAACTGCAGATAGTCATGGTGACAAATTTTACTGTAACAATATGGTTGTACATATTTTCTCCTAAATGTGGGACTTGCAATTGCATAGCTTCATCTCTTCCATGAGAAATCAAGTAGAATGGCATCTAGCCATGAATTCATCTGACACCAATGAAGAGAAGGCAACTTGTGGATAAGAGTAGAACCAAGCATGGCTATTGAATTGAGGCATGAATTTCGGAAGTTTCTGAGTACCCCTGATATAAGGGAAAAATTAGCTATCTACATGAGGAGGATCATTGTGTTTCCCTCAACCTCTTTACATAGCTGAAGAGTTGAGTATTCACTGAATGCCTTCAATGTACAAAGGCTAGAAATGCAAGTCTGTAGGAGCATGACCCTTTTGGGTTTCCTAATTTTTTGGTTGTTGTTATGTGGGTTCCAGAATATGCCAAGATTGTGAATTCAATGGGAGCCTTCTAGATAGGGCTTAGTTTTAAGTATCCCTTGATTTGGCTTAGGGTTTAAGAATATGAGCCCCATTATCGATTGTGTGATTATGAAGAGGAATCGTGGCCGCATGACTTGATGGCTAATCAAGGTTACAAACCAGTTGATGAAGATATTGTTGGTGCTTATAACTTGACATAGTTACAGTAGTGATACAACAACAATACCTGAATATTATGCATGAGGACATTCGGTTGCTTCAGTTGGGGGGACATGTTGGGTGCAATTTTTAAGCATATCTTAGACACTTCTTTCCCCATTTTTCATCATTCTCTCTCTACAAACCTATGAAATCTATGTCCCAATTACCATTTTCCTTGGTTATAAGAGAAATCCTTTCTCAACATATTATTTTTCCATCTTTCGTTAAGTATCGAATCAAGTGATGTATTTTTGAGATGAGTAACCAAGGTAATTGTGGGAGAAGTTTTCTGGTTATTTTTCTTCCTAGCATTGCCTATGACTAAGGACTAAGGATGAGTAGTTTTTGTTGTCACTTGCTATTACACTTTGAGGATTTGTAGTTACAGACTAAGGTTTTTATGTTACACCTTGATTTGTTGTTACATCTTGAGTTTCTCTTACACCTCAAGTTGTTGTTACACTACAACTGCCAAAGAGCGTGGTTGTTGTCTTCAAAGATAGTTGTCAAGAATCATGAATTATCTACGGACTATCAAAGCATCTCAGTGGTTATGATCGTGGAGGTGATGTAACTTGAATTGGTATTTTATTGGAAAATTGTTTGTAGCACTTTCTATTTTTTGCTTAATATCGATCAATATGACAATCATGAGATTCTCATGACTGATCTATTCCCAAATTTTCAGGTCTTGTAAATTTTATAAAAAGGTTCGGTTCCATGACAAGGGAACAACAGCACAGGAAAAACATCGACATTTTGATCTTGTAATTTCCAGTTATTTTTAATACAGAACACTTCTGTTGACGCTCATACAGATTTCGTGCTGATCTTTTGACTAGTTTCCATTTCATCCCTGCGCCCTACTAGGGACGAAGGGCCCTCCTCTTTAGCTAGAATTGCAGTAATAGTAATCTAGCTATTTGGTTTATCTTTATTTTAAGTGTGATTCATTGATGTTGTTGTATGAATTTTAATACTGATGCACTTTTATTTTTAGATTCATTATATGTTGTTACACAAGATTAGTTAGAACTATAATATTTAATCAGTTGATACCATTTTTTTAATGATGTATGGAACGCCTACTCTTTAAGAAAAACATGAAGTGTGATGAGTGAATCTCATTCCTCTAGAATGTCATTTTAATTTCTGCATGAGTGCTTTAAGTTCTGCAATTGTGTTAAATGACATTTCCTTTCATTTCTTTCCCTGATCGTTATGTATCAACACAAATAGTGCAGACACCTTTGAAATAAACAGACCTACCATGGTTTACAATAAAATGGTTGTGCTTCATTCAAATTAAGCAGTGATTAAACCGTAATAACACATGTCATCAAAGTATCTCTCTTATATATACTTATTTCGAAATAGGCTTTCGAAATCACTTAAAGTAAAGTCCTCCTGATGAATACCAATGACATTCTTCACATTATCCAACCAAATATCTTCTTTACCTTTGAGACTGAATGTAGCAGTTCTCGCTTTCACATTCTCTAGATAATCATGCAACTTGAAGAAACTCCTCATGTCAAGCAACTATGTCTCTGCATCCTATGATTTCTCCATCTCTTCATCAAATGTAGGTGGCTTTTCTTTCTTAAACTCATCTAGAAAATATCCCTTTTCACTCCTCCTATACAAACGAAAATGATGCCAATTATCATGCTTGTCAGAACTAGAACTAGAATAGTACATGTGTCTATCATATTTCCTATCCAGAGTATCCAACAATATGCCATCTCTAACCATGTCATCTCTATCTGACTTGTGCTCACCATGAGACCTATTTCCATATACCCCATTAGTTTTATCCTCTAGCTCATGGCTGATGCGAAGGTGTCCCTGACACTGCAATTCTGACAAACTCTAAAGTATCACTATATTTACCTCTTCTTGTTTCTTCTATGCCTATATGATTCTATCATTGTCTACCTTACAACTCCTTATTTATTCCTTTAAGCTTCTTAGTGTGCTTGTCAAATCGAAAGAGTTCCCAACACCACACTGCTCATCTGATCCATAGGGAGAGTCTCACGAACCGTATTCTACCATCTTGCTAGTAATCTTTGATAATCTTCTTGCAAGTTATATCATGTTAGCTAAATCAAATCACAATAAACCAATGTACCTTACCATAATCCAGGGAGGATACCTTGTCTACAAGATCAAAAGATCAGCATAATACATGTATAACACAATCATGACAACATATAGGAATATAACACGTAAGCATATAAGTATATAACCATCATTCTAGCTAGATTCCAATCATCAATGCATGACCATATCAACTACACATACCATGACCTCGTGCATGACAATAACCACCACATCATTATACACTTGACCACATGTGAATACTAATGAGCATAAGAAATGCATAATCAACGGTAGACTCATCACATCACACTACATAACAACACCATCAACTTGCCATGGTGACCTCGTTGAAACCATAACCCACACCATACAAATGCAACAATCACATGGTTTTAAAACACAATAAACACCTAGGCAACTGATTTGAATGCATGACCAACACACAACCCATCTAGTCTGAGGGGTGAACCATGTTATGATACCACTATATGGTATAATATATCACACAAGGAGAATGAAAACTAGAAACCTACCAAATATAACAGAACCCGCTGAGATACCACTCTGCAAAACCCTTCTCCCACATCTACCCAGTTAATCATCCAACAAGGGTAAACATGTAACGAGAAGTTACTATGATATTATTCAACTCGCTATGTGTAAGTTAAGGAAGTGGAACTGATGGAAACACACCATATAGACCTTCCACCTCAATAACAGAACTCCGAAGAGCCATCCCAATCACTCTAGTAACTAGCCCCTAGGCCCCCCTATGTTTTTAGACCACTAAACCCCTATATTCTCCCCTCATATGGGAAAGTATGTGTGCAAGAGGCTCCAGAAGCTCCAACAACATGGGCGTGCATGCATCTAGGGACTTTTCTACCAACTATTGTGCATGCATCTCCAAGATTAGAGCCACATTTGAAAGCCCAGAGCCCAAGTCATTGTCCATAACTAAATGACACTTTTAGAACTAAAAGATAACAACAAAATAATGTTATAAAGTCAACTTCTTAAACAAGGACTTGGATGGGCCTCTACTATCCATGACAAAAATTTCGTCAAACATGTCACAAATATGTAATCTATAGGTTTAAACAACAGATATAAGAATAGGAGTCTGATACTCATATGAGAATCACTAAGAAGCATTGATGCCTCAATAGATTAGCTATAGTTTCATCCATTAGGTAATAGATACATTGTTCAATCATTTACAAGTAAAAAAATGATGAGATCCTTACATAGCCATTGTCATAACACATGTTCATAACCAACATAATAGAAACAAAAATACCAAGTAAACAACAACCATATAATCCATATATAAACCAATATAATACTTATGAAATAACAAGGAGAAATAATGTCATATTAATGATGCAAAGGCCAACAAGTTCAAGAATTCCATGAACCACCCGAATGTAGACATGGTTGAGCCAAATCTCTCTTCATCCAGTTACCCCTATGCCATATTCCAAGCATGAATGTGGGATCTTGTAAAACACATTAATCAAAACAATCCAGGGTTTGAAGAGGCCAAACCACCTCAACCCATCAAACAGTTATTCCACCTCAAGGTAAGACATCACAAGCATCACTAGATTGGTCTCTTCCCAAGCCTTATAGGGCTCTAGAGTGTTTGTTCCAATCAAGGCTTCTAGGACATGTAACTCAAACCATAGCTTATACAGGGCTCCAAAGCATTTGTTCATCCAAAGCTCTAGGACTAGTAACTCAACCCACCAAGCACGCTAGAGATTTTGTCCAACCAAGGCTCCAAAACTAGTAACTCAACCCTAGCTGTTACAGGGCTCCAGAGCATTTGTCCAACAAAGGGTCCAAGAACTGGTAAATCAACCCAAGTTAAAGGAAACATGGGAACGAATGAAGAAAAATAATATGAACCCACAACACCATGCCTATCTAGAAAATGGCAAGAATAGGCAAATCCACTGTCAATCTAGACAATCACCCACATCAATGATAGATCATGACCAATAAACGACATGCACATTACATGCATGCCAAAAGTAGTGAGGAAAAAATACATGTAACTCAGTGCTTGGAAGTAAAAATCGTTGTAGTTGTTGATCCTGATGTCCTGTTATGATTTCCTACTCTTCCTTTGCCTTCCTTCTCTAAAACTCTGAGTATGCCACACTCTCCAAGAGTGCTCCAAGAAAACTCTAAGTGTTGAAGAGTATGAGAGAGAGAGAATAGTGAGAGAACTCAAAAAATGAACTGAAAAAACTATGTACTGATCTTGAGAAGCCTTTTTATTAATGAGGCCTCTATTTTCTTCATTTTCCTACATTTTCCTACATTTTCCTCCTCACATGCAACCTGTGACATTTCACCTTCCTTTTCTCCTAATTTCCATTATTTTCATAAATAAGTATGCCAAAATTCCCATTTTGTATTTCCAAAGTGTTTTCCATTTCATTTTCCAATTTCCTTAGCCATTAATCAATCACCAGTGGTCCCCATCACTATGATTTTTCCCAACATTCAACTTGGAATAAGTGTCCCATCAATTGTGGTTATTATTTTACCTTAACATTTTTTATATGGAATTTTTTACTAGGGATATTACATACAGACTGCGCTTCCACGTACCATCGAGTATATTTTGGAAGTCCACCATAGGTTTCTATCCTCCCCATAGGTAACCGAGTCAGCTACCTTGTATACTTTGATACACTGAAAACATCATTCAGGGAGATTTCCTACCCGTGCATAGATATTTGGTTCTCCAAGGTGGTATATTGCACTTCAAAGTTGCTTGGAAAATGATTTTCTGTAGCTAGCCCTTTTTTATTTATTTTTGTTGTTAATTTATAAAACCAATTAATTGACCATGAAACAACATCCTTATCATGGAATATCTCCTTAGTAGATCTTAGGTTGAGAGTAATGGCAACATCTCCTGAGTCCACCAATCAAGGAAACCCCTTTTACAAGAATCCTAATCCTTTTCCTTCTTTTGGAAACAATTTTGCTCCTTATATGGCAACGTTGTCCCTTCTTAGATTTACCATTGGTTTTCCGCTTTAGTTTTTTTTTTTACCCCTATGGTTCTGAATGTCCAAAATGCTCCTAAACCAAGTTCTCCTCCACCTGAACAAGTTGTTCCTAAAGTTGATTTTTTGCCTTCTTTTCTTGTTCAATCTTCTTCCTCTTTGTCTGGTGAAAGCCTCCATGTTAGTAACTAGGTGGATAAGAAGAAGAAGAAAAGGAATATTAAGAAGAATAAAAATAAGAAAGGGGGAAACCAAGAAACCATTTCTACGAATGGAACTAGTATGGAAGAAATTTCAAATCAACACTACAAAGTTGAATTCCCTTGAAAGTTATGTAAGAGTGACTCCATTCTCAGAGATTGTCCTGGTATTCCCAAGATATTAGGAGTGTGGTCTACAAACTCACATCAGCCTTTTTCTTCATTTTATGGAGATCATGCTGATGAAAAACCTTGAACTAATGATAATAAGTTCTATGGGAAAAATGTTAAAGGCTAATTTTTCTATAAGTTATGTGAAGGAAATCATATTATTCATCTTTTTCCTTATATGGATGAAGCATCAAAAGTGTTGGAAAACCTTAGAGCTTCTTAGCCTCGATTGTCAGCTGGTTATCGAAAACTTTCTGCTAATCCTCCACTAGTTGATGAAATGATGGATCAGAATATGAATCTAATCAATATCACTCTCTCTGAACATGAATTCCATGAGTCAATTCCCAAACAACCATTGTTTGAGAAGTTGGTTTACCCAATTCCACCTTTAGTCAATCATACTTTTCCTGTAGAGAGTGAGGATCATTCCACATGGGTTCTTCTTGTTTCTTCTGATTCTACTGGACAAGGGGTCATTTCTTCCATTCCTACGAAAGACCATCCAAGAAAAAATGCCATTGCATTTGATTGGAGTCAATTGATAGAACCACATATCCCTTGCTACAATCCTTTTAACATCATGGTAAATGATTATGATAAGAATATCCATCACACTGTTATAGATTAGGGAGCTTCAGATACTATTCAATACTCCATTACTTAGAAAGCTTTGAGTTACCTAAAGCTTGTGTCTGTCACTCTGAATCTGTTAGCTTTTGAAAGAAGAACCAATCAACCCTTATGGATCCTTCCTCAGTTCCCTACTACCTTGGGAGGAAGAAATGTATGTATTTGATGTTATGGTTTTCATGGCCCCTTTGGACTTCAATTTTCTCGTGGGGAGAGCCTATGTTTATACTATGAATGTCGTTGTGTCCACACTCTTTCGAGTGATTTGCTTCCCGAATGTTGGAATGATTGTGACTATCGACCAACTTTAACTTGTTGGTCCTAATTTGACTTCAAATAATCCTACTTCCCTAAGTATTCCAAATTTTTAAGTGGTATCTTCCCCACCATAGGTTAATTATGTGGCAACCTATTCCATTCACATACCTGCTAATGAAGATGAGCCTTCATTTTCAACTCAACTTCTAGATCCAGTAGGTGACATGGTGAATCATTTATTGGTGGCATTGGAGCCTGATATTTCCATTGGATCCTTTGATATGTATCTGTTCCAGGGCATTGTTATTCCCTCTGATGAGAACCTCTTGGAAGCCATGGTCTCCTGGAGGCCATGATCTGATTTTTGGAGAAAAGTTCTTGAGTCTTGCATCAAGCACATTAAAAAATAAAACAAGATTTAGAAGCATAGTTCCTTTTCTTGTGTCAAGCTCTTTAAAAAATGAAATAAGGTCCCTTAAAAAGAGTTATTTTTCTTGTGTGGAGCTCGTTAAAAAATGAGAAAAGATTCTATAATAGAGTTCCTTTTGTTATGTCAACTTCATTAAAATATGAAACAAGGTTCCATGATTAGAGTTCCTTTCACTGTTTCAAGTTCATTAAAAATGAAATGGATCCCCTTCCAATTTGAGTCTTTAACTATATCTCGTGAATTCCCAGTCGATACTTTCACTTGATCTCGTAAATGAAACTTCATTCCATCCACCTAGTAACCAATAGTCTACTTATGTGCATGAAATGAAGCTTGGGGGCATGTACCTCGAATTGAGTCATTGCATTGGGGGCATGCAAACTAATTTGAAGCATAGTTTTTGTCCATTTGAAGCTTGTGTAGAAATGAAACCAATTTCAAGCATATTTTTTTCTCTATTTCAAGCTTGTGAAAAAATGAAACCATCTTGAAGTATTCTCAAGCATCGTTTCCACATGTTTCAAGCTTGTGTAAAAATGAAATCATTCTCAACCTATTCTTGTGATTTCCATTTTTATCAACCTGATTCTTGGAGATGAACCTTGGTTTTCTCTTTACATTTTCACCATCTTCTTGGCTGATCATACGGTTTCACTTGGTTGTTTTTTACCCTTGCCTAGGGAACAACTGCGATGAGTGGTCTTATTAGCTAGCCTCTTAACCTTTGTGTGTTTTGAGAAGTTCCATCTTTACCGGAACTAGTTGCTACCCTTTACACCAATCGTTCCTCCAGGTGGAGTCATATTTTAGCTCTTTTCAGACTCCCCAAACATGAAAAGGTTGTCAAGTACTTGTGTCTTCAAACTCATCGAAGTAAATGAAAAGACATCTACCTGGAATAAGTTTAACCCTTTTTCAGATTTAGATAGAATACTTATGAAAAAAGGAATACCTTAGTCGAACATGGCTAAGGGGTTCTCTAGAGTATCAATTTTTGCCTTTTTGGACTCAAGAGACTATCTATGAAAATGAACCTTTGGAGGTTCTTTTCACCTCTTTTCCAAACTCTCTAAACATGATAAACATGTCATGTTTTCATCTTCGCTAGACCCATAAAAACATCAAACAATGGACTCATCGACCATGACATGGTTGAACCACTCCTTCTCAGGTTCCATTAAATATAGTCAGAGTGATTCATTCGAATGATCAAATTATGGATCAAGCATATGTTATCCTCAAGCATTGGTAAGCACCAGTATTGCAGCAAGAATAATGCAACTCATGGGGCTACGAACTTTACTTTATCACCTCGGGGTTCATACAAACTTGGAGGTGACAATGTTGTATACACAAGTAGATGTGAAGGGTCCGCTCCTTTTCACTGCTAAGTCGGCGATATTCCACTTACGGTTTTTCAAACCAGACTTCTATTGATTCAGAAGAAGCTTGATTACCAATGAGATAAAAAGGGAAATTTGTACTAAAGGAAATCTTGTCTACTGTAGTAACGAAAAGACTGAAATTAAATGCTAAACACACCATTCCTCTAACTAACTGTTAAGAGGCATGCAATTTGAAACATCTAAACATTCTACTGTTCTGCATGTAAATGAAAAAAACAACTCTTTTTTCCTTTTTGCCTTTTTTTGTGTGAAAATGTGAATGCTAAGTTCTCTTAGTGGTGTGATAGGTGGATTAGGAATGATGGTAAATGGTTAGATGGCTTGGGAGGCAAGTTGGGGTTTTCTCCTATCTTCCTAGGGGATTTTTCCACAATTTGGCGTCAAAATAGGCCACTACAGATCAACCTATAGGTTGTCCTACTGCATCCTACAAGATGTCCTATTGCTCCTATAGGATCCCTTATATTCCTACAGGAGATAGCTGAGAACAAGAGGAGGGATTTGAAAGGTGATGTAAGGCTTAGGGAAGGTGAATGGTGGGTGAAATGATGTAAGGGAGTGCCTAGGACTCCTTCAGAGATCAAAACAAGGTTGTGAGATGGTTAGATTTTTTCAACAAGCTTGAAAAAGTATTGTTATGGAATAATGGATTTGGTGAGGGACTTAGTGAAAGAAAGTGATAGCCATGAATGGATGAGGTTAGGATGCGGTTGCTAGTCATGAAATCTCTCTGTACTGCTGAAACTCCTATACTGCATCAAACACTGAGATTTTATCCATGAATCATGTTAAACAAGAAAGCTTTTCAATTAACTAAGGAAAAACATAATATTATTATATAGTTACCTATGCATGGGAAAATTTTTAGAATAAAGTGAAACCTTTATGAGATCTAATGCAAGGTTGAAGACATTAGAAATGGAAATTAAATCCTATTCTTGAAAACTAGTAAAATTGTGGCCTAAGTAACAAAAAACCCTAAATTCCATGAGAAATCAGAATTCTGTCTTTTTGGGGCTACATAGGAGTTCTTTCCCCAAACCATGGTCCCTGAAAGGAGGAGTGAGGGCAGATCCACCCACTAACATCTTTTGGATATTCTTTTACCTTCCTAAGCTACTACTACAACAATGGACAAATGGAAACAAACTAATCAAATCCGCAACTACTTGCAATGAAATAATGCTAAAGACACATCAATCATTAATTTATGAAATCAACTAAGCATACAAATAAAAGAAGGGGAACCTTTTCTTCTAGGGTTGTGCCATAACCCAAGAGATTCAACCCTATTAGTCAACTTAGTGCTCGATCAAGGAAATGCTCATTCTCATTATCAAATTAGAAAATTACATAACAATGTCTTCCACAAGTCTTGAACTCGAAAAATGCTTAGTGCTTTTACATCAAAAATTTCAATCCTAATAAGGCTTTAGGCCTCCTTATTTATACAAATCAAGTCTCCAACAACTTCCTTAAATGTGGGGATGCTTGACTCTGAAACTCAAGATGGTATGGCTCTTTAAATGTCACTCGCTCAGCTGCCTCTTGATCTTCATGGCTTGGCTACTTGTAACTCCGAGCTAGTCTGACTTGATGGAGGAATATTTGAATGAGTGAGGAGTAAATGAGCAGGATCTATCTCCTAAAATATCTCCTCCTTTTCTCATTCGAGTTTCTGCCCTTAATTAGCCAAAATTTCCATGATTTTCTCTGAAAAACCTACAATCAATGCACATTAGTCCACTAGGCATAACATCTCACTTTTACTCATCTCATTAAGAAAAATATAATCAAAATATGTAAATAATTATGAGAAGAGTTGATTTAAATAAGATAGGAGGTGTATTAAGGTCCATATAGTTACCCAATGATGAGGCTCATCATCACTCCCCTATTGAAAGTGTTTCTCATCCTTTGAGCAACTCAATCTATATCGATGTCTTTCATTGCTCTAGTGCCCTCCCTGACATCCCATGCTTCTATTGTAGTTTCCTCTTCCTGTGCATAGAATCCTTCCTTCCTCTTTATCTCCTCCCACTACTTTATTTATTCCTCTTCCTTCCTTCCTTCCTCTTCTATTTCTTCATCATCCCTCTCTATTTCTTCTTCATCTCTTTCACTAGCAGTGGGGATTTTTTCATATTCAAGAGATTTTATGTCTTCCTCTATCTACATGTCTCTTAAAGTTGTCCATGTAATAGGAAGTCTTTGGTTTTGAAGGGTATCTTGAAGGAAAAGATTAATTAACCTATGATGAGCTAGCTTTTGATTGTTTCCTTCCTACACCTTGATCTGACTGAAGAAGAAAGTAGCGTATTCTTAGTTTGTTTTGAGGAGGTATGTCTGCTCCAAACCTCATCTCTTGGAGAAGCCTGAAATGGTACCCATATACCACATTGTACCTAACTTCACATTATATATAATTAATGAGGTGGTAGCTAATTTCATTCCAAGGATATGGAAAACTTTCTCTTCAGGCCCCATTTTTGTCTTCCATAGCCTTCTCTCCTTCCAAAAAGAACTTCTTCTTTGCAATTTGGTTGTTACCATTATCTTCTTTTCTCCAAGGAAACCCTAAAGGAAGTGTGGTGATTCTTCCTATGACTTCAGGGGTGATTTCTATAGAGAATCCTTTCACCACAATAGCGGCATATGTCCTACTTAGTGGTATGAGGGAGAGAGCAAAGTCTCTAGCCACTTCATCATCATATCCCGTCATTTTTTCAAAGAAACCCATCCAATTGTGCCTTGTGAATATCTCTACTATAGGAGGGTGTTGATGAATTCTCATTGTGTTGTTAGGTTCCATCTTGTTAAATCCAACTGTCATTTTTCTAATGGATGTGGAGGGTTGTATAGGTTTAACTCCAAATTCTAATGGGTCAAATATTTTAAATGAAAATTCTGTGTACAATCCCCCTAGACTGCAATCTCTTTAACAAATATAAGGCTTTTTTTATATTTTTTTTTACTTGGAAAATGTGGGAAGGTATAGCTCCTACCTCCTTGTCATTGCTTTATGAAGCCAACCTTTGGTTTTACCCTTCTAAAATGATCACTTCCAATCCTATAGATGACTATTCTATATGTTGTAGGATCCTATAGGTTTTCCTCTCGGGTCTTGTAGGTTCTCCTACGATAAAAAAACTGCTCACTATCTTTCCTGTGGACTGCTTCAGGGGCCGAGAGAAAGCTTGCTTCGATGTAGCCTTGAGATTGTGAATGCCTCCTATGCATGGGAATCAATGTTTTATTTCCTCATATGGGTGCTTTGAGTGGGATGGTGTGCTAGAAATTGAGGTACGAGTTCCCATTTTTGGACCGTTGGTCCCACTATCACATCATCATTCTCCTTACCTTGTAATCGACTCATCTCTTCCTTCTCCTAAGTTGACTACTGCCACATGTGTAATGAACTAACTGTATTCTCCTCATTGACTGACTAAAGATGGCCAAGTTAATTGGGCACCTTTGCTTATAAAACCAACTCTTTCTAAAATCTACATGTTTTAGCATATTCTGCTAACGTGAGAGCTTAAGCGAGATAACATACTTGCGGTAAGATGACTTGATACTGCTTGTTGGAGAGTAAGACCTTGCTTTGTATTTGTTGCATGTGTTTTTCTCTCTTTTTTTAATGTCCTCCTTTGATTCTTTTTCTTTGATGTGCAGGTACTGGATGGTGATGTTGATGATCCCCTGCTATTGCTAAGCTCTAGAGGAGCTCCTTTGACATTTGGATCTCCGTGCTGAAGCTGACTGCAACCTGTGATTTTTTTTGTTTTGTGAGATATGCTGCTACAAGATTTCCTACAGGATGTCCTGTAGTTGCCTCTCCCCCAAACATTTATTCATTCCTGCACTTATGGAGCATGAGGATGGTTGTCATGGGTAGAGAAGGGGTCTAGGGGTTGGTGAATGAGAGGTGTAGCCTTTAGGTGCTATCCCATTGTTCTCTATATTTATCCTCTTTTTTCTTTGAAACTGTTTTTTTTTTAACTGACTTATCAAATGAATGGAGGGGTAATCATGGTAGAGAGAGACATGGTGATGAGGTGGTGAAGTAAAAATTTCTTTTTTTACACCAAGAGGTCATCCCCTTTCTCTAGGATCACTTTCGTTGGTATTCCTAAGCCACTATAATTCCTACATGATCATCCTGTACGTTTTGAGGGAATCCTGTAGGTTTACAGGGAATCTTGTAGAAAACACGAAACCCTTGCAAACTAATCTAGATGAGTCCATAAGTGGAGAGAATGATGGGACGATAAAGGATATGGAATGGAGGAATGAAGACATGAACTGTATAGGTCCTTTTGATCTTCTCTTATTGCTTGGATCCCCCTCCCATTGACCTGCAAACAAAATTTTCAAAGTTTTCTTTTCGCTCTTTTTTTTCTCCTTTTCTTTTTGAAAACAACCAGTTTTCCTCCAAGAGATTTTCATCCTAGCTACTTGCCCTCAGTGCCTCAAAAGAGGTTTTAACCCAAAGATATTTTTATCTCTCTTTTTTTTTGTTTTGACACCATTGGGCGCCCTCAAGAGGTTTTCAACCCAATAGTGGGACTGAGGTGCCTCATGGAGGTTTTCACCTGAGTCTCCTTATTTTTTCTCCTTTCCTTTTCTTTTTATTTTTTTTTTCTCTTTTTTCTTTTCTTTTTTCGATGACTTGATGGGGTAGAAGAAAAGACTTGCTCCACCACCATCAATATATTGTTGATTAAATTAATGATTTTTTGCTTTGACAAGGGATTCTTGTAGACCTTCAAGTTGTGCCCATTGACAAGTAAAGTAATAGTCTATGCATCAGTGATTTTTATCTGCACTGAGCCATTATCATGACATTTATCTATGAAATAAGGCCCTAACAATCTAGCCCTTAACCTGCCTTTAAAATCCTTGTATCTGGAATCATACAATAAAGCCCAATCACCTTCTTGAAATTGCTTGTCCTTTATGTTCTCGTCATGCCAAATATTCCTTTGAACTTGAGTCACCTCTGTGTGTAGGAGGGCCTGCATTCTAAACTCATCTAACCCATTTAGCTATAGAAATCTCTCTTGTTGTGCCCTGGTGAGATCTATATCTAGTTGCGCTGCCATTCTTAATGTTTTGTACTCAAACTCAATGGACAGCAAGGCCTTCTTCCCATAGACTAACTCATCAAGAGTGAATCCAGTTGTGGTCTTCTAGGTGTTATTGTAGGTCCAAGTGGCCTCAACTAGTCTATCTACCCATTCCTTTCTGTTGTTGTTAATCACTTTGGTTACAATGTCCTCCAGTGCTTCGGCAGTCACCTCCACTTGCCCATTAGCTTGTGGGTGATAAGGAGTGGATGTTCTATGCTTGATATTGTGCTAGCTTAATAAATATTCAATCATGTGAGACGTAAACTAGCTGCCTTGATTAGTGACCAGTTCTCTAGGGTACCCAAAATTATAAAATACATTTTCCGTTAAGAACTCAACCATTTTCTCCTTTGTTGCTACCTTAATAGCCTTGGTTTCAGCCCACTTGGTTAAATAGTTAGTGTACACAATGATGTACTTTTTTTGCTTGGATGCAAGGTCAATGGGTGCAATGAAATCCATGCCCCACTTGTCAAATGTCTCAAAATTCACTTGAGGTTGTAGAGGAATTTCATCCCTTGGAGTATATTTTCCCATCCTTTGGCACCGATCACACTGACTAGTATACCTCCACACATGCTGGTGAAGAGTGGGCCAATAATAACTAGCTTGTAGCACCTTGAATTTTGTCCTCTTAGCTGCAAAGTGACCTCCACAAGGCCCATCATGACAGGTTAGAAGGATGTCAAAGTCTTCCTCCTCCTTGATACATCTTCTCAAATTTTGATTTAGGCCTAGTTTTAGGAGGTTGGCACCAATCCAAGTGAATGGGGTGCTCTTCCTCACAATCTTGCTTTTCTCTTTGGAGGACAAATTCGGTGGGGACTGTGCAGACACCAAGTAGTTTGCTATGTCAGCAAACCATGGAAAGACAATTGGAATGGTGAATAAGTGTTCATCTAGTAACAGATCATCAACCATTACTTCCTCCCATGTAGGAAAAGTTAATATGGATTAAAAAATTGCAGCAACATTCTCCTTGCCAGGGTTATCAATAATATTTAGATTAAACTGTTGTAATAAAAGTAACCATCGAATATTTTGGGCATTCACATCAAACTTATTCATCAAGTATTTAATTGTAGCATGTTCAGTGTGTACACATGTTTGGTAACCTATAATGTAATGCCTAAATTTGTTTAATGAATGCACAACAGCTAGGAGCTCCTTTTTCATCACTATGTAGTTCAGTTTTTCCTTTGACAGATTATTACTAATGAAGTAAATGGCATAAGGTAACTTGTCATCTATCTGGCCTTGAGCTTCTCCTATGGCTTTGTGAGAGGCATCAACATGTACATGGAAAGGAAGGGCCCAATTTGTGCCTCAAAAAATAGGTGCAATGGTAAACTTGTCCTTCACGGTGTTCAGATCCTCTTGATAGCGTTTTTAACATAAAAATTCAAAGTCTTTGGCCAATAACCCAAATAAAGGAGAAGATAACTTATTGAAGGCTTTTATGAATCTCCAATAGTATCGAGCTAAACCTATAAAACTTCTAACATCTCTCTATTTTTCCAGAGGTGGGACCCTTTGGATGATGACTATCTTCTTTGGGTCCACCTGCAGTCCTTTCTAGCATATTGAATGACCTAGAACAGTCCTTGCAATTATCAAGAACTCACATATTCTGGGACTAAGGGACAGGATCATTTCAATGCATTTGTTCAACACCTTACCTAAGTTGGACAAAGCCTCTTGGAAATCAGACCCATAGGGTGTAAAATCATCCATATAAATTTCTACTGCATCATGGACTAGCGAGGCAAAGATACTCAGGATTGCTTTGTGGAAAGTGGTAGGGGAATTGTATAGGCCAAAAGGAAGGACCTTATAGGCGAAAGTACCCCAAGGACATGTGAAGGTGGTTTTATCCTAGTCTTCTAGGATGATGTGGATTTTATTGTACCCACTGAACCCATCTAGGAAAGAGAAAAACTTCTTCCCTGCTAAGCCATCTAACACTTGGTCAATGAAAGGTAGAGGTAAATGGTCGTTCTTTGTTTCTTTGTTTAACTCTCTATAATCAAAACAAATCCTCCACCTCCAATTTTTGTTTGAGACCATCAGTAAAGGAGAAACCCACTCACTCTCCGAGATAGGGTAAATGAATCCTACATCTAGCAACTTTTGCAGTTCTTCTTTGGCTATATCTTTGAGAGATGGATTAATTTTCATTTGGGTTCTTCTGACTGGTTTGCAACCTTCTTTGATATAAATGTGGTGAGTACACACGGAGGGGTGCACCCCCTTCATTTCCTTGTAACTCCAAGCAAATGCATCTAGATGTTCCTTTAGCATGTTGCACAACTTTTCTTCTTAGTGAACAAAAAGAGATGGGTTGATTTTCAAAGTTCTTTCAGTGCCAAATTATATGGTTTTCACACAGATAGGGTTTGAAACAGCTAAGCATAAATCAATCTGATGGTTCCTCTTGGTTTCCTTTACTACTTCCTCTAAGGACAAGGTGCTGGGAGTTGGAGTTTGGAGTATGTGTTCAATCAAATCATCTTCATCCAGTTGTCCTCCTCCCATGTTTGTTTCTAAGGTATAGAGTAGGCAAGTATACTTCATCTTCTTCCTCCTCTTCTAGCCATAAAGGTAAGTTATGTTCTAGATATGGCTGAGTAGGACGGTACAAGGCTAACTGCTTGGACATATGCCCATTTTTTATAGTCATATTTCTAGCCATGTAGCTGATGTAGGCATCGACAGTGGCTAAGTAGGGCCTCCCAAGGATGAGAGCAAGTAAGCTTGACCTTAGGCTAGAGAACTAGTAAGTCTGCAAGGTAATTCCAATATTCAATGGAGACCATCACATCCTCAACAATCCCCTCAAGGGTTACTATGGAATGGTCTGCAAGTTGCAAGAATGTTGTGGTATTTCTCAATGAACACTAGAGATTGAGCTTCGGCATGGTTTTCTTAGTCATTACATTAATTGTAGCCCAAAGATCAATCAAAGTGTGTGGGACAATGGTGCCATTGATGTGCACATCTACTACAGGGCTTCTAGGGTCCAAATTCTTTGGGCAAATTACCTGCCCCAACATTAAGTCGAACAATTGTCCAATGACATTAATGGTAGGGGTGTCTCTTTTGCATCTCCCTTGATGTTTGAAGAACTTCTATTTAATCAACTTTCTATAAGTAGGTACATCCTTTATGGCTTGGGGAACTAGAATTTTGACACATAAATTTTTTAATTCACCCAGAAGTTCATTCTCTTCTGGGGTAGGCTTGGATGATTTAATCTCTCAGGAAAGAGTGGTGGAGTTAATCTAGGTGTGCTTTCCTCTCTTTCCTCCTCACTCTCCATAGGTGGAGGTGGAGTTTGGTTGTCGATGAGTACTCTCCCAGATCTTAGGTTGATTTCCTGAATCTCTAGAGAATAAGCAGGATAGGATGTCTCTCCACGTACACTTGTTGTGCATGTCTATTGTTCGGGTTCGAATTTGGCTGGGCAGGCATATAAGGTTGTTTAGGTGGAGCAAGGTGTAAACGTTGTGGTTTAGTAGGTGGTGAAGGTAATGAAGCTGGAGCATTGTTGTATAGGGGCCTCTAGCCTTGGGGCCGTGCATTCCACTGAGGTTGTGGCAAAGTATACGGCTGAAATGACTAGCTATTCAACTAAGAATGGTACCGAGGTGAGAAATACCAAGGAGGAGGTGTAGACGAGGAGGGGTAAGAAGGGCGACCCCAAGAGGGAATGGATGTGGTCTGGTTAGGGTTGTAATATGCATGGGATTACCCTTGCATGCCCTTCTAGTATGGCTGAGGACCATGAGGTCTCCTTTGATTTATGTAGCAAAGCTATTCATTCAACCCCTCAGTTCCCTGATACACAACTTTTAGTCCAAGTAGAGAAGGGCACTTATCTATGGAGTGGTTTTCTTCACAGACTTAGCATATTTCAATCATATTCACTGGACATTCATTCCTAGGGTGTGTCCTTATGCATCTAGGGCAGAAAATGGCTAAGGCTCTCTCTACCTCCTCTTGCTTTCTCTTGATGTGCATAGTGTCCATATGGAGGCCAAGGGTTTGCAGCATTTCACTCTTGAAATCTTCCAACATATTTCCAATTTGACCTTTAATGGATGTATTGGAAGAGGATGGATTAGCCATTGACTACCCTTACCCTTTTTCCTAGCTGCCCTAGATTGGTTCCTAAAGACAATCTTGATATCTTCATTGGGTAGTTGGTAGATGTCCCCTCCTACTAGTAGGCATAGGTTATCTAGAATATCTTCCATTACCCCTCTATGCAGGACTACTTTTAGTGACTCAGGATCATGTGTGCACCTGGCCCTTTTGTAGCTAAGTTGGAACCTTTCTTCATAATCCTCTAATGATTCATCATGCCCTAAGGTCATCCTAAAAATTTCCTCTTTAGTGTCTTCGGACCTGCAATAGTCTCGATACTTGTTGTTGAAGGCTTACTACATCTGATCCTAGGTTGTGATGTTATCCCCACATAAACCCATGAAGTAGTGCAGGGTTGCATCTTTAAGAGCAGATCTGAATAGTTTCAAGTTCTTCTCATCAATGGTGTAATCATAAAATCTGCATATGGCAACAAACTCAAATAAGAAAGTGTATGAATCTTCTGAGGCCAGGCCATGGAAATGAGGATGAAAAGAGGGGCTTATGTTTTTCATCCTTGTATCTGCATTACTTTCTCTGATGGGAAAGGCATGCTCAATTCTTTCTCTATCTCTTCTTTCATCTCTATTTTCAGTCATTAGGTCAGTTGGAATGGGTTCTCCTTATTCTTCTCCCCCCGTAGGCTCTTCAATTATCTTTTCTTATTCATCTAATGGGTCCTCCAATTCATAGGCATTGAAGAAGAGGGAAGGTTGGTTGTTTGAAGTGGTGGGGGTATTTGCGAGAAATTTTCCCGAGTTATCCCTATTCCTAAGTGGCATGAAAGAAGTGTTTTTGTTTTGTGTTTTTTTTCAAGCTTTGAGACTAACTACAAAATTGAAATCACAAACTGAATGGAAGTTAACTAACTGAATGAAAACTATCTTCTTGAATGAAATCTCACTTGCAAAATGGAAAAGAAAGAAAACTAACTTACAATAAATTTTGCATAAATGAAGCTAATAATAGAATGTCAAAGATAAGAAATGGAAGAAAAAAAGCATAAATCACATCTTACTCAGACACCTCCCCATCAACGACACCAAAAAGGGATGAGCACTAGTATTACAGCAAGAATGCTACAACTCCTGGGCTACCAAATTTACTTTATCAACCTGGGGCTCATACAAATTTGGAGGTGACAGTGTTGAATACACAAGTAGATGTGATGGGTCGACTCTTTTTCACTGCTAAGCTAGAGATATACCACTTATGGTTTTTCAAACTAGACTTCTATTGATTCAGAAACAACTTGATTACCAGTGAGAAAAAAAGGGAAATTTGCACTAAAGGAAATCTTGTCTACTGTAATAAGGAAAAGACTGAAATCAAATGCTAAACACACATTCCTCTAACTAATTTCTAAGAGGCTTTGCTTCAAAATAATGCTAAGTTAACATCTGTGCAATCCTATTGTGCTAGGCATGTAATTTGAAACATCCAAACATTCTACTATTGTGCATGTAAATGAAAAAAATAACTCATTTTTGCTTTTTGTTTTTTTTTTTTGTGTGAAAATGTGAATGTTAACTTCTCTTGGTGGTGTGGTAGGTGGATTAGGGATGATTTTGAATGGTTAGGTGGCTCGAGAAGAAATTATGGGTCTTCTCCTATCTTCCTATTGGATTTTTCCACAATTCGGCCTCAAACTAGGCCACTATAGGTCAACCTACAGGATGTCCTAATGCGTCCCATGAGATGTCTTAATGCTCCTACAGGATCCCCTTTATTCCTACAGGATGCAACCGAGAGCAAGAGGCAGGATTTGTAAGGTGATGTAAGGCTTAGGGAAGGTGAATGGTGTGTGAAATGAGGCAAGGAAGTGCCTAGGACTCCTTCAGAGCTCAAAACAAGGTTGTTAGATGGTTTGATTTTCTCAACAAGCTTGAAGAAGTATTCTTATGGAATAATGGATTTGGTGAGGGATTTAGTGAAATAAAATTATAACCGTGGATGGGTGAGGTTAGGATGGGCTTACTAGCCATGAAATCTCTCTGTACTGTTGAACTCCTGCACTACATGAATCATTGATATTTTATCCATAAATCATGTTAAACAAGATAGTTTTTCAATTAACTAAGGAAAAAAAAATCTTATTATCTAGTTTCCTATGCATGTGAAAACTTTTAGAATAAAGTGAAACCTTTATGAGATCTAATGCAAGGCTGAAGACATCAAAAATGGAAATTAAATCCTATTCTTGAAAACTAGTAAAATGTTGACCTAAGTAATAGAAAACCCTAAATCCATGAGAAATCAGTATTTTGTCTTTTTGCGGCTGCGTAGAAATTATTTCCTCAAACCATGTTCCCTTAAGGGAGCAGTGAGGCAAGATACACCCACTAACAGCTTTTGGATATTCCTTTACCTTCCTAAGCTATTGCCATAACAATGCACAAATGGAAGCAAATTAATCAAATCCTCAACTACCTGCAATGAAATAATGCTAAATACAATTCAATCATTAATCTATGAAATCAACTAAGCATAAAAATACAAGAAGAGGATCCCTTTCTGCTAGGGTTGGGCCCTAACGCAAGAGCTTCAGCCCTTTGAGTCAACTTAGTTCTGGATCAAGGAAATGTTCATTGTCATTATCAAATTAGAAAATTACATAACATTGTCTTCCACAAGTCTTGAACTCGAAAAAATTATTGTTGCCTTTACATCAAAAATTTGAATCCTAAGGAGGTTGTAGGCCTCCTTATTTATAAAACTGAAGTCTCCAACAACTTCCTTAAATCTTGGGAGGCTAGGCTCCCAAACTCAAGATGATCTGGCTCTTTAACTGTCATTGGCTTAGCTACCTTTTGATCTTCATGACTTGGTTGCTTCTAACCTCGAGCTAGTGTGATTTCATGGAGGAATATTCGAATGCGAGAGGAGTAAATGAGGAGGAACTATCTCCTATGATCTCTCCTCCTTCTCTCATTTGAATTTCTACCCTTAATTAGCCAAAATTACCATGATTTGCTCTCAAAAACGTGTAATCAATGCACATTATTCCACTACGCATAACATCTCACTTTTACTTATCTCATTAAGAAAAATATAATCAGAATATGTGAAGAATTATTAGAAGTGTTGATTTAAATAAGCTAGGAGGTGTATTAAGGTCGATATAGTTACCCAAAGATGAGTCTCATCAAGTGTGTTAAAAAATAAAGAGTTATGGACCAACAATGGTTGGAGAAATTAAGAAAACATGGTACTCCACTTGTTAATCACAGTGAATTTCTCTAGAACATGAGACTCTGGCACTTCATATTTGTTTTTGTTGAGTTGGGAATCTACTTGCCTTTCGGTTCATCATACCTTTTCAAATCCCCCATTTTTGGTTTTGGGTCAATGCCTGCAACTCCATTCAGTGCCATTGATGTATTCAAAAGAATTCATTCAGTCAATATCTTCTACAATACTCTTAAGCCTTAATTCCATGTATGTCGTTCCTGAACCAATTTTGTATCATCATCATTCTATCTTGAATCATGATACCTGTTTCATGTTGTTGATGGGGGATACACCAAGGCCCTCCTGTGATGGGTCACTTCTTGTCGACATCGACATATTATCTAGGAAGTTGGCTTAGAAACAACTCTTTGGTACCTTGGTGCTTGCATACAATAATGGCAAGTTTCCTCACTCTCGGTGATAGGTTTACATCATTGGCCTTCAACCGACAGATTGTGTGGTGTTCGACTTCAACTCATTCATTCACACCATATAGATTTTACCACAATACCTTGAGAGCCATTAAAATCATCAGTGGTTTCTCTTGCATCTGTTAACAACTTACATTGATTTACACGGATAGACTTTTACATTGGATGATCATGTGAATGATGTAGAAGACTGTGTATCTAGTTCCATCCATTCGGGCTGTGATTTCAGGATTAAAATCATAGTGTATGATTGCTATGATTATACAAATAGCCATCCGGTCATAGGTACGCATTTTGTCATCAATGGACATGTCTTTTGATCATTCTACATGTAATTTTATCTTATATACAGAGCATGGGTATGCCTCTCTTAGCAAAGTCATCATGATGTCATGTATTGTCACATATAATAATCTCACCAGTTGTTCTTGATCTCGACTTCTCATAAGGTAAAGCACTTTAGTCATCAATTTCCATTTCTAACTTTACACTGTAGGGGGCAATTTTTTATAAGCCATTTTGTCACATCTGGTCAATAGGCATGCTAACTAGATCAATCAACATCCTTTTACCCCTTGTCATCACCTTTCCATAAAGCCCTAAGCATGAATCTCCCTAATCCTAGAGTTTTGACCTTTAACTACTTCATTTCAGTGATTTTAAGGTCCAACGTGCCTTGGCCCTTTAGGAGACTATGTTCACCAGTAGATTGAGCTTCGCTGGACTTGTGTTGGTCACCAATAAGTTGCCCCTTGCTCAAGGTGCACAAATTCTAGAAATTTGAGAAAAATAGAAAGAATCCCAAAGCTTCCTCTTCTAGAAGCTTCTAGGAGTTGGTATAACCATTTACCTTGGTTTAAAGTCTTAATCCTATCCTATCTTACCTTTGCAATTTCACCCCTTATCGCTTGAGCTCATCCTCCCATCAAGAGTGGATCTCAAACCTAGATTGGTAAATGGATAAGAATTCCTAACCTACCATCCTCTTCTATATATTTACTACCATCCACATGCAAGGGGTTTGATTTTTGAGATTGATTCTACCCTCATGTGTTTGCTTCGAGAGTCATTATTCCATGCATTAGGGTGACATAGAGGCATAATTTATGGCAAGAAAAGGACAAGTCATCTTGGGGAACTCTTCTACAAGATCAACTCCTATTTTTGGTTGTAACTCTCTCCATTTTTGTTAATACAAAGAGTATATTGCTTTCCTATATATGATGTTATGCTTTCATGTATTTCAATATCATGTTGATCTATTGAATTAATTGATTGGATCATGCTACATATATGTTGCAAATATTTGTCTTGTGTTGTTTGATTGTGCAGGTTCTAATTATAGAATCAATGCTAGATTGTAGCATACAACACGAGGAAGGAGAAAAGATTGCGACAAGTTTTGGGTAGGCCTTATCCCACCATTGAATTACTTTAAGGAAGACATGGTGCCCTTTTCTTTCTGTTGTTCTAGGTTAGTCCACAAGGCCTAGGGAAGACACTTATGTCCTCAGTTGTAGATTCCTTATAATAGGCATATTCCCTTCAAAAGTCTAAGTTGTATTCAGAAATATTCTATGGTCACTAGTATCTCTGTTATAAATGAAAAAGATTGTAGCTATGAAATTTGTATTCTAACGAAGCATAAGAGAGACAAATTCCCCACATATTCCAATAGAGAAGAATATCCCTTAAAGCTATTCCACATATATATGTGGCCTAATGCAAACACAGTCCACTGGTGGCATTATTTATTTTCTAACCTTTATTGATGATTATAGCAGGAAGATATGGGTTTATTTTCTCAAAAGTAAATATAATATTTTCTCAATATTAGAAGTGTTCAAAGAAGATGGAAAAAAGAAAAGTGGAAAGCATTTGAAAGTACTTAGGTCTGATGGAGAAGAAGAATACAGTTCCAATGATTTCAAATAAATGTTTCAACAATAAGGCAACATCATGAAGAATAGAACCATATACACTCCACAATAGAATGGAGTAGCGAAAAGAAAAATCCGATTGATAATGAATATGACAATATGCATGCTTTGTGAGAAAATTTGTCCAATAACTATTGAGTTGAAGTTGTTACTATTGGAGTATATGTTCTCAAAAAATATCCAATAGCCAATGTCAAAGATGTAGTACATCAAGAAGCTTGGGATCGTAAGAAGGTGAATCTCTTTCACTTTCGAATTTTTGGTTTTGTAACATTTCCACATGTTCCTTAGAAATAATGAAAGAAACTTGATGATAGAACTGAAATATGTATCTTTGTAGGCTATAGTGAATAGTCAAAATCCTATAAACTCTACAATCGAGTCACCAAGAAATTTCTTTTAAGTAGAGATGTTAATTTTTTTGAAAATAAATCTTCGTTTGAATAAAGCAATGAATCTTTAAATCAGCCTATCCATCCACCATGACTGTTAATATTGTAGGGATATGAAGAAAAATACCACTCTAAAAATAATACATCCTCCAATAGTGAATCCAATAGTGGTTCATCAACTTCAAAAGACAATAAAAAAAATATAAGCATCAGGGAAATATATGACCAAGATCATGACTTTGCTCAGCATAATTTGTTTGCCTTTCTCTCCTGTCAACCAACCCATTTTGAAGAGTTAAAAAAAGAGAAACACTGGGTTGATGCAATGAGTTAATAAATCAAAGCCATAGAGAAGTCGAGACTTGGGAACTGGTTGATCTCCCAAGAGAAAAAAAACTAAATTCTCGTAATGTCTGTATAGAAGACCAAAGAAAATGAAAAAGGAGAAATTGAGAAACATAAGGCAAGGTTGGTTTCCAAAATATTCTAACAACAGTATGGTGTAGACTGTGGTGAAACCTTTCCTCCATTACCAAGGTTAAGCATAGTCAGAACTATTTTGGCAACTACAACTCAACACAAATGACACGTTTTTCAAATTGATGTAATTTTTTTTTCTTAAAAGGCATATTGTAGGAAGAGGTTTATATACATAAACCTCATGATTTTGAAGTTTTAAGAGAGGAGAATAATGTGTACAAGTTAAAGAAATACTTATATGGTTTGAAACAATCTCTCTGAACTTGGTACAATTGAATCGACACTTACCTCATCAAAAGTGGATTTCGTAGAAACAACCATGAGCCAACTCTCTAAACCAAACTCATGAAGGTAAAATTCTCATTGTTTGCCTTTTTTTTCATGATTAGTTTTATATATGTAATACGATGTTAGAAGAATTCAAATTTTTCATGCAAACATAGTTTAATATGACTAATCTAGGGCTCATGAAGTACTTCTTAGGCTCTAAAATTCAACAATTTTCTAATGGAATTTTCTTTTGTCATCAAAAGCATACCTGATCAGCGCTAGTATTGCAGCAAGGGTATTGTAACTCTTGGGCCACCATCTTTACTTATCAACATGGGGTTCGTACAAACTTGGAGGTGACAGTGTTGTATGCACAAGTAAAAGTGATGGTTCTGCCTATTGTCACTGTTTAGCTGGCGAGAGACCACTGGGGTTCCAAGCCAAACTTCTATAGAGTCAAAAGAAGCTTGATTCTTTGATGGAATAAAGGTAAATCTACTCTAAGAGAGTTACTCTACTGTAGTAATGGAGAAAGCCAACATGTAATGCTAAACCACACCATACCCTAATTAACCATTTACGAAGTTATGCTAAGCAGAAATGCTAAATCAACAATGAAAAAATGCTACTATCTAAGTTGTAGAAGTGAAAAGAATCAAACAATACTAATGTGCAAGTATAGAAACTAAACTAAATTTGTTTTCACTTTTTTGGTCTTTTTAGGAAAAATCAAGTATGCAAACTAATATTTCTTGTGGATGTGACAGGTGGATTGAAGGTGTTTGAGGATGCTAGAAGGTTTATGAAGTGGTTGGATGGTGTGGAGCCATGATAGGAAGATTTCTCTGACTTCTTATAGGTTTCCCATTAATTCGGCCTCAAAACAGGCTATTTTAGGAAAACCTACATGAAGTACTAGAAACCTACAAGATGATCCTGTAGGAATTACAGGAAACCTACATGATACAACTGAGAGCTAACTATGAGGTGTTAGAGGTGATGGGAGGCTTAGGAAGATATGTGATGGGTAGAATGGGGTGTTAGAAGGTCTAGGAGCACTCAAGAGTCAATACCCAAGATAAGAGATGGATAGGTTCGCTCATTGTGTTTGGGAGAATTTTAATGAAAAATGATGAAAGACTAGTGAGGGTGATGGTGAAAGTAAGGGATGGATAAGGTGGATTAAGTGGAAGGTGGTTACTAGCTATGAAGTCTTGCTCTCCTCCTGAAGCACCTACTCTGCATAAAACATGTGTGTCTTCCAAAAAGTTATGCAACAAGATACATTTTTATAAACTAGAAAAGTAGAATTAATGAATCAACTGCCCATATTATGCATGAAATGGATATGGAAAAGATGAAAATAAAATCTACATCGCAACATTAACCAAATACTAAATTAAAGACAACAAACTCCAAAGCTCATAAAAGAACTAGAAATTTGTGTTTCTGGGGCTGCTTGAGGGTCCCTTCCTCAAGCTATGGTCCTAGAGGGAGAAAGTGGGGCTGAGACACCTACTAACAACCTTGTGGTGATCCTTTTTCTCCTTGCTAGCCTGCTATTTGAAATAAAGGCACAAATGGAAGCAAACTATCACACAACCAATCTAATCTACACTGCTTGTAATGGAAATGCATCTAATAAGCAAATTAACAATTAAGCTATGAATCTACAGTAAACATAGATGTAAAATCAAGAGGAGCCTTGACTGCTAGGGTTGGGCCTCGAACCAAGAGCTTTAGCCCTCTGAGTTAACTCAATTCTGGCTCAAAACAAAAATCATTCTTATTACCAAACAACAAATTACATCAAAAGCACTATCACAAGTCTTGTAGCTCGAAAGTAGAGTAGAGTTTTCCAATCAAAAATATGAATCCTATTGAAGTCCTAGGCCTCTCTAAGTATACATCTAAAGTCCCCCATGACTTCCTTAAAATTAGGGAGACTTGGCTCCCAAACTCGAGATAAACTGGTGCTTTGTCTCTCACTTGCTCGGCTGCCTTCTAGTCCTCATGATTTGGCTTTTTGCACATTAAGCTGATGGAGGAATATTTGAATGGAGTGGTAGTAAATGGGGAGGATTTACCTCTTATGATCTTTATCCCTTGTCGCATTCGAGTTTTGACCTTGGCCTTTGCCAAAATTCCTTGATTTTCTCCTTTAATCTTGCATTAAATGCACATTAGACCACAAAGCATAATATCCAACTCTAATTCACCTCATAAACAAAATATAATCAAAAACATGAAATAAGTTATGAGAATAGTTAGTTTGACTAAGCTAGGAGGTGAATTAAGGCCCATATAATTACCCAATGATGAGGCTCATCATCACCCGCCTACTAAAAGTGTTGCTCATCCTCTGAGCAACTTAGTTAATATCCATATCCTTCATGGCTTTGGTAGCCTCTCTCACATCCCATGTCTTTGTTGTGGTCCCCTCTTCTTGTTCATAGAGCTTGCTTTCTTTTCTACCTCTTCCCATTGCCTCCTTTCTTCTTCTCTTTTTCTCCCTTCTAGCATCCCTAAGAGTAGTGGTGGACTGAGCTTTAGGCCTATCCAATCAACTTTCAACCATTTCATAGATTGCTTATACATAGGTGTCATGTTGAGTGCCTCTCTTAACCTTTGAGGGGAGTGATATTCTCTTACCTTTAAGTTGTATGGTATGGTGTTCCATCTCCTCAGGCAAGCATGTATACTATCAGCTACTAGCAACCTGAACATGTCCTCAAAATGTGAAATTGCTTGCTCTTGGGAAACAAGATATCTAGGTGCCATCTGAGGATCATTTGTAATAAAATTATGGGTATTGATGAGGGCTATGGGATTTTATTGTTCAGCTCTGATCAGAAGACGTTTAGTTTGCTCTGTTTCCAATATCCTTTTCATCTCTGTAGCTCTTGACTCCTCGTGGTTGATCCAGGATGCCAAAGCCATTAATTGTAGATCTCCTATCCTGGCATTAGGGTCCCATACATTCATGTGTGTGAGGGCCATATTGTACAAATAAAACTGAGCCATTTTTTCCCTATCCTCTAATGTACTTTGATCACAAAGATCAATAAAGTTATTGTAGTCCTGAAATGGCATGGTTCCTCTTTGTGTTAGGGTCTTAATCTGAAACTAAAACCCTTGTTCTTTGAGGTAGAGAGCATAGGATTTAGTTGGCACTCTACACTGGATTACTTCGAAGGAGAGGCTAGCCATACATGCCAATTGGTTCTCTCTTTCTTGTAGTTGTCCCCTCAGCCATGCATTTTCTATCTCTAGTTGATTTCTCATTATAGCTTCTCTGTCCCTCAAGCCACTTAGTTCTTTGCCCATTTATTTGAGTTTCTCTTCCATGTGCCCAACGTCTTCCACCCCCTTTGATTTAGCGATCTACATCCATTGGTGAATTTTAGCCCTCTCCCTCTCAACCTCGACGAATAGTGGGATGGAAATTTTTTGAGGTATGACCCTGCCTCCATAATTAAATCAGTAATAGGAGTCTAGGTTAGGTTGGGGGCTAGGTTCTTTTATCTCTGGGTCATCCTCTTTATTTTCTTACTATTCCCATACCTTCCTTTCCAATTTCTATGCCTCTTGTATATTCAACAGAGTATCCTGTAGGACTATTTTTTCTTCCTGCAGATTTTGCTATCGATCCTGTAGGATTGCCTTTTCCTCTGAGGAAGTTGACCTATTAGTAGGCCTCCTCACATAGGTGATAGGGGACTTAGGGGAAGGTAATTTGTCTTTTTGTGTAGGGGAATCTTCAATCACAATAGGAATTTTGGTTGATGTTTGTGGCTTCCCCGATCTTATTCTTGTGCTCTTTCTTGTTCTAAAATATAGTGGGGTCCGCCTCTGCCTTTTGCTTGATTGGGGTGTTGAGAGCAGTGAGAGAAACTGCTACCTCTCTCTTAGTGCCTTCTCAAGACACCCTAGGTGACTCCTCCTTGTTTTATGTCCCCTCTGTTCCATTGCCTTCTTCCTCTATGTCCTTCCTGTCTTCCTCTTCTTGTAGATCTTCATCTCTATTAGCTTCCTCCTTAATTTCCTCCTCTATTTCTTCATCATCCTCCTTCTCTTCTCCCTCTTCTTCTTCATCTTCATCATGTTCCTCTGTTTCATCTCCTTCTTCATCCATCTCATCCTTATCTCTTTCTGTATCTTCCTCTTCCTATTCTACTTCCTCTTCACTGACAGTATGACTAAAATCATAAGTGAGAGCTTTGATGTCGTCCTTTGCTAGCATGTCTCTGCAAATTTTCCATGTTATAGGAGTTATGAGGTTCTGGAGGGCATCTTCTATGAGGATCATAATCAACCCATGGTGAGCTAACTATTTGGAATTTTCCTCTTTCACTTTGATGCTTGAGTTTATGAGTGATTGAAGCAAGAAGTATGGTATGCTGAGCCTTTGGTGAGGGGTTGTTTCTGCTCCAAATCTGAATTCTTCAAGGATCATGAAATGATAGCCATATATCACACTATACCTACCCTCACATGAGATTTATTTGATTAGTTGTTAGTATAACTCATTCCATGGATATGGCAGACTTTCCCTCCTTACTCTATTTTTATCCTTAGTGGGTTCCTGACCTTCTAAAAAGAATCTTGTTTTCACAACCTGGCTATCTCCTTTATCTTCTTTTCTCCATGGTATTCCTAGGGGAAGTATGGTGACTCTGCTGATGAGCTCAGGGGTGAGAGGAGAGGGAGAGATCAAATTATTAAGCCACCTCATCATCATACACTGTGAACTTTTCGAAAAAAACCCATCCAATTATGTCTTGTGAAGATTTCAAGCACTTGGGGGTGTTTTGGATTCTCACAATGTTTGTGGGATCTATCCTATTAAACCCTCCTAACATCTTGCTGGTGAAACTTGATGAGAAAATGAGAGGGTTGAAATAAATTTTCAAATGCAGAGCCAAAACAGAGATGACTGTGTATTTAATTCCCTTCACATAGTTGCTCAATTCACTCAAATTTAGAGTATTCTTTGTTCATTTACTTGTAAAGAGGGATGTAATTACAGAGCCTACCTATTTAGATTGTTTGCAGTGGCCAACTCCCGTGATATCCATTCTAAATTCTTCTCTGCCAATCCTATAGATAGTCTCTGTATATCCTATAGGCAGTCTATGTGTATCCTATATGAATTCCCATGTATGCTCCTGTAGGAATTCCTGTGCAGTCCTATAGGAATTCTTGTGTAGTGATCCGATGTATCTTTGCTTCCAGTGGGTTGCTTGGGCATGAGAGAAATTTGAGTGAGGGATTTTCGAGGAGGTGAAATGCATGAATGTATGGGAACGATGTTTTATTTTGTCTTATGGTGATTCAGGGTGAGGTGGTGTGCTGGCAATAAAGGTAACTTTCCATTTTTGGACCAGTCCCCACTGCCACCTCATCATTTCCCACTCCTCGTAATCAGCTCCCACCTTGTAGATCTGTAGTTTAACCACTTTTTCTCCTCCTCCTTCTCTATCTTTGAGTTGACTATAGCCACATGTGAGAGGACACCAGGTTGTGCATGTGCTGACTGAACGAAGGTGGCCAAGTTAACTAGCCATCTTTTCACTTATAAACTAACTATATCGTAACCTTTACAAATTTTTTGACTACATGATGCATATGAGAGAGCGAGCGGGAAACTTACATGTGGTTTCAATGTTATGTTGCAGTTGTCGAAGACTAGAGTTGTTGTTGTGTATATTTGTCGCATGCCATTCTTCTTCCTCCTCTTGTTGTCTGCTAATGGCTTCTTTGTTTTCGTAGGTACCTGTGGTTGAAGATCTGATGATGCTACCTTGGAGCTCCTGGATCATCATGGTGAAGACTTGTTTCTGGTTTGATTGGTATTATGTAGGGTAGGCTATTACAAGATTTCCTACAGGATGTCCCGTAGCTGCTTCTCCCTCGGAACTCTTTAATCATTTTTCTTGGTGGGGCTGTGAATAAGGTGACATGGATGGAAAGGAGTGGGAGTGTGGAGAGCAAAGAATACTCAGGTGATTCTCTCTATTCCTCTCTAGTTTTGTTTTTTTTTAAGACCGGAGAAAAACTATTGAAATTGATTTTTTTTATTTTTTTTCGAATCGTGAATGCATGGATTATGATGGTGGATAAGGTGAGGTGCTAGATCATGAAGAGGGTGAATTTTAGGGACCTAAAAAGTCCATCATTTGCCTTCGGATTGCTTCTTGTAGGATTTCTGGGTCACTGTAATTCCTACAGGATCATCCTGTAGCTTTTCAGGGGATATTGTAGGAATACAGGGGGTCCCCTAAAAGACATAGTCTTTGTATAAAATGAAGCAATGCAGTGGAAAAATGACAAAAAAGATGGACGGATGCATGCAAATGAGTGAAAAATAAATAAATATGTGAGTGGAAAGGGTCTGCTTGGGATCGTCTTTTGCTCCTTGACTGTCCCTCTTGCCCACATACAAATGGAACTTTCATGATTAAAAAAATATATTTTTTCTTTTTTCCAAAAACAACTAGGCTGCCTCAGAGAGGTTTTTACCCTAGTTGTTTTCCCTGGGTAGCTCAAGAAAGGTTTTCACCCAGGGATCTTCTTATTCTCTTTTTCTTTTTGTTTTGTCATCACTAAGCCGCCTCAAGAGGTTTTCAACCCAATGATGGGACTCAGGCACTTCATGGAGTTTTTCACCTGAGTCCTTATTCTTTTTTCCTTTTCTTAGTGATTTGATGAGCGAGGAGCTGGAACTTGATCCACTATCATCACTGTTTGATTGATATCATTAACGAACTCTTGTTTTGATAAAGTTTTGTTGTAAATTTTCAATCGGTGTCCATTAACAAGCAAAGGATTGGCTTCTTCATTTATGGTTCTAATTTTCACTGAAATATTATCATGGCATATTTCCACAACATAAGGTCTGAGCCATCTTGTTCTTAACTTTCCCTTGAAGTCTTTATACCTAGAATCATATAAAAATTCCCAATCGCCTTCCTAAAATTGCTTCTCCTTAATATTTTTGTGATGCCTTGTCTTCCTTTGAAGTTGAACTACCTCTGTATGTAGAAGGGCTTGCATTCTAAATTCATCCAAACCATTCAATTGGAACAATCTCTCTTTTTGTGCACTACTGAGATCTAGATCAAGTTGGGCTACCATCCTTAATGTGTTATATTCAAATTCAATGGACACCAAGTCCTTTTTCCCATAGACCAACTAATAAGGTGTGAATTCAGTGGTGGTCTTCCATGTGGTATTATAGGCCCAGGTGGCCTCAACTAGTATTTTTTCCCAATCGTTCATATTGTTTCTCACCACCTTGGTTAATATGACCTCCAGTGCTCAGTTGGTCTCCTCCACTTGCCCATTAGATTGTGGATGATAGGTAGTGGAGGTCCTATGCTTGATATTGTGGTGGCTGAGCAAGTCTTCAATCATGTTGGAGGTAAACTAGCTGCCTTGGTCTCTGACCAGCTCTCTAGGGTACCCAAATTTGTAGAACACAGTCTCCCTTAGGAACTCAAACACCTTCTCTTCTGTTGTTGCCTTAATTGCCTTGGTTTCAGCCCACTTAGTCAAATAATCAGTGCAAACAATAATGTATTTTTTTGCTTTGAAGGAGGGTTAATAGACCCAATGAATTCCATTCCCCACTTGTCAAATGGCTCGAAAGTCACTTGAGGCTGCAGAGGCATTTCATCTCTTGGAGTAGGCCTTCCCATCCTTTGGCACTGATCACACTGATTAGCATATTTTTTCACATCCTGATGAAGAGTAGGCCAATAATAAGCTATTTCTAACACTTTGAATGTCGTCCTATTTGCTGCGAAGTGACCTCCACAAGGCCCATTATGAAAGGTCAGAAGCATGTCAAAGACTTCTTCCTCCCTAACACAACTTCTCAAGATTTTATCTGGGCCAAGTTTGAAAACATCGCCCCCAATCCAAATGAAGGGGGTACTTTCCTGACTATCTTGCTCTTTTCTTTGGAGGACAAGTTTGGTGGGAATTGTGCTAATACCAAATAGTTTGCTATATTAGCAAACCATGGATAGAGAAATGAAGTAGAAAATAAGTGCTCGTCTGGTAACTAGTCATCCACCATTCCTTCTTCGCCTGCAAGAAAATTTAGCTTAGACAAAAAGTCTGTAGCAACATTCTCCTTACCAAGCTTATCAACAATGGTTAGATCAAATTGTTGTAATAAAAGTAACCATCTTATAATTCGAGCATTCACATCTGGTTTGTTCATTAAATATTTGAATGCAGCATGGTCAGTATGCACAAATGTTTGATAGCCTATAATATAGTTCCTAAATTTTTTTAATGAATGCACAACAACCAAGAGCTCCTTTTCGGTCACTATATAATTTACTTCAGCCTTTGATAAGTTCTTACTGATAAAATATATAACATAAGGCAGTTTTTCATCTACCAGACCTAGGGCCACTCCTATGGCCTTGTGTGAGGCGTCAGCATGAATATGAAAGGGGAGGACCCAATTTGGGCCTCGGAGAATTGGTGCAATGGTTAACTTATCCTTTAGGATGTCTAAGGATTGTTGACAGCCTATTGACCATATAAACTCAGAATATTTGGCCAACAAACCAAATAAAGGAGAGGTCAACGTGCTAAAGTCCTTTATGAACCTTTGGTAGTATCCAACAAACCCTAGGAAACTTTTGACATCTCTTTGCTTTTGATGAGGTGGGACCCTTTGGATGATATTTATTTTTTTGGGTCCACCTACAGTCCTTGCTGAGATATTGAATGGCCTAGCACAGTCCCTGTAGTCATTAAGAACTCACATTTTTTAGTACTGAGAGATAAGTTCATTTCAATGCATTTGTGTAGTACTTTTCTTACGTTAGACAGAGCTTCTTGAAAATCATAGCCATAAGGTGTAAAATCATCCATATAAATCTCCACTGCATCATGGACCAATTCGGCGAAAATACTCAAGATTGCTCTCTACAAATTTACAGAAGCATTGCATAGGCCAAAAGGAAGGACCGTATAGGAAAAAATACCCCAAGGAAAAGTGAACGCGGTCTTATCATGGTCTTCTAGGAAGATCTGGATTTGGTTGCACCTTCTAAATCCATCTAGGAAAGAGAAAAACCTTTTCCATGCTAGGCCATCTAGCACTTGGTAAATGAAGGAGTAAAGGAAAGTGATTGTTCTTTATGGCTTTGTTCAACTCCCTATAATCTACACAAATTCTCCACTTACCATATTTCTTGGGAACTAACACCAAAGGAGAGACCCACTCACTGTTGATGATAGGGTAAATGAATCCTGCATCTAACAGTTTTTGCAGTTCTTCTTTGACTATATCTTTAAGAGTTGGATTCATCCTCCTTTGTGGTTGCTGGACTAGCTTGCAACCTTCTTTGATGTATATGTGGTGAGTACACACTGAGGGGTGTACTCCCTTGATTTCCTTGTAACTCCAAGAAAAGGATTCTAGATTTTCCTTTAATATGTTGCATAGCTTCTCCTCTTCAAGAGCAGAAAGAGATGGATTGCTTCTCAAGGTTCTCCCTGGGCTGAATTCTATGGTTTTGACACGCAGAGGATTGGAATTAGCCAAGAATAAGTCAATTAGATGATTGTTCTAGGTTCCCTTTACTGCTTCGTCTAATGTTAATAAATTGGGAGTTGGACTTTGGAGTAGGTGTTCAATCAAGTCATCCTCATCTTGTTGTCCTCCTTCCATGGTTGCTTCCAAAGCATAATGTTGGGTGGAATAAACTTCATCTTCTTCCTCCTCCTCCAACCATAAAGGTAAGTCATGCTCTAGATAAGGTTGAGTAGGAGGGTATAGGACAAACTTCTTGGACATATGCCCATTCTTGATGGTCATATTCCCGGCTCTGCACCTAATGTAAGCATCACTATTGGTCAACCATGAACTCCCAAGGATGAGAGGGTAACTAGTAAGCTTAGCTTTAGGCTGAAGAACTAAAAAATATTTATGGTACTCCCAGGAGTCAACGGACACCAACACATCTGCCACAATTTCCTCAAGGGTTACTGTGGAACGGTCTACAAGTTGCAGAACTATTGTGGTCTTCTCCAATGGGGCCCACAAAATCTTTGTGTTCCGTCTCTTGGGGTTAGGGTTTTAGTTGTTTAGGGTCTTCCCTTATTAAATAATAAAAATTCCCTTGAGCCTCATTGTAACATAGTCTAAAGGCATGTAGCCACCACATCTCGTCTCATAGATAAGTTACTATCGCCCGAGCTAGTTTATTTTCATTCTGTATGTTAGCATATTTCAGCTCTTTGATATTAATGAAATGATGTTTTATTTCTACTGCATCTCTATGTTTATGATTGTATTTGTGTTTTTTTGCATTCTTGTATAAGTATGGCTCATTGACTTTAGAGGTATCCTCAACCAAAGTACATCAAGATGAACACTACAAGAAACACATTATAAACTATCATATTAGCTCTCAATATAGTTTTGGGATAACTTCTTGGGGTGCCTTGGGTGCCATATATATTATATCATGAGAGTCCAATATTTTTGCCATAGCAAAAATATTTCAAGGTGATTAGGAACCAAATATGTCTCCAATCACTCTATGATCAACAATGTGATTCATACTATTGCATCATTAAAATGCATGACTTACTTATTTGTTACCAGACAAAATGAGAACAAAAAATGATAAAAACATTTTGTAACATTTTACATTTAATTATTTTTATTGTTTAAATAAATATTTCTTATTTCAATTTTTTAGTAATTTATTTAAAGTTGATTTGGAATCTCCTTTCAATATATCTTTAATATGTTTTAGGTTAAAATTTTCATTTAAAAAATAAAGCTTATTTTCCAAATTTAAACTCATTATGAAGTATGTATGAAAAATTAAGATATTTTCACTTATTCTAATATGAATTTGGTTAAAACAAATAGTGTAATATTTGCATGTTACATACTCATTTATTTAAATTGCTTAGCCTGGGGTGAAGAACCACTTTATAAAGAAAATACAGGGTTATCACGATCTCAACAATGCTAATGCAACTTCAATGGTTGGATGGGCAGAGGGGTGTGAAGCTCCCTCCTTTATTGATGTTGTGACATGAGACAACCTTTTGCAATGATTTTGCATCCAAGACCCAAGCAAATCAATTCAAAACCAAAGAATAGAATATATAGGACCAATTAACAATGTCACGACTACCACAAGGTTTCTTTTACAAAGGTTCTCTTCAGGGAGCTACTTACCAAAAGTGCACTCATATGTCAGATAAGGAAAAAGCTCAATTTCTTGCTCTACTACATGTTCGTCAAAAATATCTTATTAAGAGACCATTATCATTGAGGTTTTATCCCCTTTGGACTATCTAGTCTTGCCTTAGATTAGATATTTGTTAGTTTTTTAGGTAGTATTTTTCTTAAACAAAACCCTAAAATTCAAAATAAAGGAATCCCCCCTAGATCACCATCATACTTCTCTAAAGATCCAAATTGCACTTTATTTTTTTAGTGTTGAATGCTTGAAAAAACATCTTTTGTAGTAGATTGCTTGTTGATTTTTCATTTAAATATTGCAAATTATTTTAGATATTTGAATGGCTTATAAGTGCTAAAGAATTAATTACATTCCATTGTTGTTCTTAATTATTTTCCCACTGTTAACTCAATTTTTTTCATAGTGAAACTTACTTTTCCAACATTTGTAATTTCTAGTTGTTTACACCACACATGAACACACTAGCACACCACTAAAGTTATTCTTGCCTCACGATGCCAATCTCAACCTAAAATTATCCTATAAGATAACATGCATCAAGTCCACTTAATGATTCAAAATGACTTTATAGTTAGGTTGTGACCTTGGGTATGGTCATTTGACTTTGGAGCATAGAGGTTGTATTTTTAGGGAACTTCAAATCATTTCCATTGGAAAGGGTACGAACTTTTTTACCAATAGACACTCCATTTTAGATGAGATAATGGATGGAATTAGTAAGAGGTCTACATCAGACTCCTTTTTCCCTTTCATGACTAGAGACAACTAAGATAATTAATTTTATCATGAAGGTAAGAAAACATGTTGCATGTGTCTATAAAAAGTGAGCGTAGTGGAAAATTCATTAGGAGTCCTTACCTAAGTGGCTCTTACAAGATGGATGGAATTTGAGACAGATTTATCGAGGGCATTAGGCATGCCTACCACTCATTATTTATAACTTCCTTGTTCATGTATTCACTAAGAATTACAAAGCATGATTACTTGGCACCTAGATTATCTGCAAGACCCCTTTAGCCATATATTAGGACTTGTTTAATGAGTAGTTTATCTTTTAGGCTATAATATTTTGTTTTGATAGGATAAGGTTTGATTAGATCAGGTTCAATTTACTTTATTTTAGATAAAATCACTTATTGTACCACCTACACATGAAATAAGTGACTTGTGTGATCTTTATTTCACTTATTTCTTTACCTCATTCCTTTATCATTTGAATTAGGGTTTTCCATTCTAGTGTGACCTTTGAATCCAATCACCATATCTCCCTCAGGGATATAGTCTCATATAATGAGAGGTTATCAACCTTGATTTCTTATTAGATGCAACATCACACCTACTCAACAAGTTGAGGTCATTCTCCCTATCCCACCTTTGTGTTCTAATATTCAATCATTTCATTTCTCCTCTCCCTCAAGGGGTGTTGGTACCTCCAACTTATCACTTTAGTTCATTCACATCCCATCCTAGCTCCACCATGGTTTATATGATCTTGGAGTGAATGTTGGAGATATTTCTAACCACAATTCTTTACCTTACATTGATCGCATGAAATTTATTGATTTGAACCAAATTATTGATGATCCTGTCTACCATAATACTACTTATTCTTCTATTCCATGAAAGTTTCCTTTAGGGTTACCTAAATTTAACAAAAACCTTGGAGAGGACTCCTTAAAGCTATATCTTTCCATGTGTGATATTCTTCGAAATCCATCACCGAATACTCTATTCAATTGAGTTTGTTATGTTACATTTTTAGAAGTCACAACTAGGTAGTATCAATCAACCTTGAAATGCCCATCAAATATTTGCATCCATTATAAAAGAACTAGTTTTCAACTACGAGTTACTAATTAACCATGATGTTGGAATTAAAATCCTAATGAATTTTTATGATACCACTACCACTCACATCATACGTGACAAAGGACGATGTCTAGCTTTTGTAAATCCATGTGTATTAATGATTGTTTCTTTGTGGAATTTCTAACTCCCATCTGATGAGCCTCATCATTGGGCAACTATATGGACTTTAATCCACCTCATAGCTTAGTCAAACCAATTCTTCTCACAATTTATTATATATTTTGATTATATTTTATTTCATGAGATGACTCAAAGTGAGATATTATGCCTAGTGGACTAATGTGCATTGATTGCAGGTTTGTGAGAGAAAATCATGGAATTTTGGCTAATTAAGGGATGAAACTCGAATGAGATGAGGAGAGATTCTAGGAGGTAGATCCTCCACATTTAATCCTCCCTCATTCGAATATTCCTCCATCAATCACACTAGCTCAGAGTACAAGCAGCCAAGTCATGAAGATCAAAAGGCAGCCGAGCAAGTGACAGTTAAAGAGCTAGTTTATCTCGTGTTTGGGAGCCGAGCCTCCCTATATTTAAGGAAGTCAATGGGGACTTCAGTTGTATAAATAAAGAGACCTAGAGACTCATTAGGATTCGAATTTTTGTTGTAAAAACACTAGTCAATTTTGACTTCAAGACTTGTGGAAGACATTGTTATGTAATTTTCTATTTGGATAATGAGAATGAGAAGTTCCTTGATCCAACACTGAGTTAACTCAAAGGGCTGAAGCTCTTGGGTTAGGGCCCAAACTTAGCAGAAAAGGCTCTTGTTCTTATATTTGTATTCTTAGATTAAATTCATAGATTAAAGGTTGAATTGTCTTTAGAATTATTTCACTACAAGTAGTGTAGATTTGATTAGTCTGCTTATTAGTTTGCTTCCCTTTGTGATTTACTTATACAATAGTTTAGAAGAGATAAATGAAGATCAAAAAGTTGTTAATAGGTGGTTTTGGTCTCACTCCTTCCTTCAGGTATAATGGTTTGAGGAAATAACTCCTATGCAGCCCTAAAAAGACAGAATTCTAGTTTCTCGTGGAATTTAGGGTTTTTTGTATTTAGGACAACATTTGATTAGTTTACAAGAGTTATATTTAGTTATAATTTCTTCTACCTTCAGTATTACATTAGATCTCATCAATGTTCCATCTTGTTCTGCAAATTCTCGTCATGCATTAAGTAGGTTGCTAGCTCATGAAATTTTGTTTCCCTTAGATAATTGAAATTCATCTTGTTTACATAATTTTTGAGTAAATGCAAATGTTGATGTAGTGCAGGTGTTTCAGAGGTAGAAAGAGATTTCAAATTCAACATCCTCATTCCAACTTCATCCATCCATGATCATTCTTTGCTTTCACTAAACCGTCACCAATTTCATCATTTCACAAGGAAACTTCTCCAAGCTTGTTGAGCAAATCCAACCATCTCCCAACCTTTTTTCTAAGTTATGAAGTGGTCCTAGGCACTCCCTTGCCTCATTCCATCCACCAACCACCTTCCCTAAGCCTCCAATCACCTTCAACACCCATTCTTTTGCTCTCGGTTGTATCTTGTAGAAATACAGGGGATCTTGTAGGTTTTTAGGACATCCAATAGAATGCATTAGGAAATCCTGCAGGTTTACCTATAGTGGCCTCTTTTGAGGCCAAATTGAGGAAAAATCCTCTAGGATGATAGAAAAGGTCCCCTGCTAGTCTCTCCAACCTTCTAGCCATTCACCATCATCCCTGAGCCACCTGCCACATCACCAAAAGAGATTAGATTTCACACTTTCACATAAAAGAGACAAAAAGAAAAACACAACTATTTTATTCATTTACATGCACAACAATAGAATGTTTGATGCTTTGAATTTTCATGCTTGGGATAGTAGAATTTCATATATGTTAACTTAGCATTCTTTTGAAGCATAGCCTCTTAGCAGTTAGTTAGAAAATGGTGTGTTTTAGCATTAGATTTTAGTATTTTTCCTTACTGCCGTAGACAAGCTTTCTTTTAGAGTAGATTTCTCTTTCCCTCATTGGTAATCAACCTTCCTCTAAATCCATATAAGTCTGGTTTGAAAAACTGTCTATCGGCAGCTTAGCAATGACAACAAGCAGACCCATCACATTTACTTGTTTATACAGCACTGTCACCTCCAAAATTATATGAAACCCAAGTTGATAAAGCAAGCTTGGTAGCCCCAGGAGTTGCAAGATTCTTGATGCAATACTAGTGCTCATCACCATCATTAATGATGTAATCATGAACATGACCTGAATTAAGGAAAAGGGAATATATGTTTTCATGTATTGTGTGAACAACCCATTGCTATCTTCCTACAAGACACCAAATATTTAATTTTCATAATGTAGACCATTATTGAGGCAAATAGATCAAATTATGTAGTTTACAACCATATAAATGGACTCGTTCATCATTTGAAGTGGAGCCAAAGACATAACACATATGAGTCAACTCCATTATCAATTTGTTTAGTATTTCCTATGTTATTTGAGTTACAATTTCAAAATTTAGTCTTTAAATGTTGATTTTAAATTAATTAATCCAAAATTCAATGTAATTATAGGAAATTGAGAAGCTAGTTACAAGAATCATAATTAATGGTTTTCTTGGAATCAAATATTTCAAAATTATTTTCATATATTCCACCATAATTATGTATGATTAAATATTTTCAACCATAATCTATTGGGCCACATTGACTAACAATTGTTAAACATGGAAAACTAAACTTATCATGATCTATATAGTCAAACATAGTCAAATATTTTCAATGATGATAAAAATTGGTAGACCATAGTGAAACATCATCAAGGATAGTCAATAATTGACCATAGTTAAAAATAGTCAACCATAGTTAAAGACAATAAACCATAGTCAATGGTACACAAAAATTACTAACTATAGAAAACCTTAGTTAACTACAACTAGCAAAAGTTAACAGTTGTTAACCAAATCCAATCATATAAAACATGGTTAACTAGTTGGGGGCTTCTATGAGTAGAAATGTTTAAAAAATTATCTTACAGGTCCATGACATAATTGAAATAATTCTCGACATGTTTTGAACCATCTAATGTGGTTCATCATCTCAACGATATAGATGAACAAAATTCTAATCTGACACGGGTATGAACCACATTAGATGGTTCGAAATGTATTGACAATTATTTCAATTATGAGATGAATCTAGAAGATAATTTTCTAAATGGTTAATTAGTGTTAACAAAAGTCAACCATAGTAAACCATGATAAACCATATCTAAATATGATTAATCATTGTTAAACTTGGTTAATTATGTTGAATAATGGTCAACTCTAGTCAACCATATGTGAGCTCTCGAATAGAAATTTGAGCATCCTATGGGCATGGAAAAAAATCAACAATTGAATTTTAAATCTATCTAACTGAATCTATCTAAGTTTAAACATAGTCATCCATCATCAAATAACCTCAACCATAATCAAACATTTTCAAACATGGTCAATCATAGTAAAAATATATTCAAGCATTGTAAACCATTATAAACTACTATCAATCATAATCAACAAAGTCAAACATCTACCAAAGTCAAACATAACATGTCAAATTCTTCACCAAATTCAAGCATGGTCAACAATGCTCAACTATAATCAAGTATAAAAAATCAACTATAATCAAGCATAAACAACCATAATCCACCATCATTGACCAAAGTCAACTATGGTAAATCAAAGTCAACTAGATTCAACCATGAAGAACCAAAGTCAACAATAATGAATCATGCATGATCATACTCAAACATAACCAACAATACCTAATAATAGACAATCATGATTAAACATGATTAATAATTTTCAAATATATATATATACCAGTATTAAAATCATTATATATATATATATATGATTAAGACCATAAATAATATTTATATTTTAATTTACAAATTTACTAATCTTCTCTCCACAATCAAACTACTTGCGAATAATTAACTAACATAGCCATATGATTAAAAGTTGTTAATGCACATTAATCTAGGTCATTTATTAAAATAAATTTAAAATAACATCAATCAAATTATGTGATTGTGGTATTTTAAAATTTAATAAAATTATTATTATTAAAAAAATAACAAACCAACATTGAGCATCTAGGACAATTGATATGAAAATGGTCTTAATTGCAATCACCTCCATGCCACCATATCCTTAATTTCAAGATGTCTCCTATTGGGAATCCCAATTCCCTTTAGCAATCCTTTTACTATCGTGGGCACCTAAATATATAAGTGCAACCAGATCTTTAATGGTCTCCTTTTTTAATATTTAGAGCTTCTCCTCAAGAAGTTTGAGGAAATTGATCCTCAATATCATTGAGCTTCTTTCAATGTCTTAAACATAGTTTAGTAATGAGTTGCTTCTAAAAAATGTGATCTCAAATCATTTCCATAAGCAATAACTAATCTAAATAACTTATATGGCTAGCAAGTAAATCGCTCATTTTAGTATAGATGGTCATCTTTCCCGTTTGCGCTAAAAGGAATTTCCATGACCTATTATAGGATAATGTCACATTGATAACACTAACAAGACCATTATAAATAAAGTTAAAAATTAAAAATATAATTTATAAAAAATAAAATTCAATAATGTCTCTCACATATACACACGGTTATAAATTTTACCTATATAAATAGATATTATATATAAATTTGCACTATATAAATAGTTTTTATATAAAAAAAATATTAAATAGATATTATATAAAAAGAATCATACATTTATAATAATCGAAATGCCATTTCTGTATATTGTATGTTTACATTGAGTTTTGAGTTCTTGAGTTTTTAATTACACATGGCAACCATAGTAGATCCATTATGAAAAATATTTACACTATAAATTTACACATTAATATAAATAAATATTATATAAAAACAAATAGTATATCTATAATAATCGAAATGCCATTTCTGTATATGTATGTTTACATGAGTTTTGAGTCCTTGAGTTTTTAATTACACATTGTAACCATCGTACATCCATTATAAATGATGAAAAGTATTACACCTTAATGTATTTCATCCTTCTTCCTTCATAAATTTTAGGTTATTAATTATCTACATTCGAAAGACTAATGGTCATCGGCCTTCTTTATCTAAAGCTAATACTCATTATCTTGTTTGCATGTTAGTAGGGTAGTTATTACTCGAAGAGAGTGAGATTCTAGGGTGAATCATAGTTTCTATTTAAAAGTCAACTTTTTTAATTCAAAACAAGACCCATCTTAAAGACAAATTAACTGTCAAGAGAAAAGAAGTGGGAGATTAAGGAATAAATACAATAAAATTAAGAAGAAGAAAAAACATATAAAAGTACGAAGAAAAAAAAACCTCTAAAAGAAACAAGTTAACTAAAATACACAAATTCACAACAAAACAGAAATTAAGAAATAAAAACAAATACACAACAAAATAATAATTAAAATAATCTTAAAATAATTTAGTTAATATTATATAAACAATAATTAGAAATCATAAAAGGTTAGATAATATAATAAAAGTTATTATTCACAATAATAATCTTAATAAAATATAGTTAATTTCCCCATGCACTCAAATTTGGAAAACAACGATTCAGGGAAGATGAGAGCGCGCGTTGGCGATTTGAAGAGTTAGGGTTTCTCCTGACAGGAAGCCTGCGGCAGCAGAGCTCCTGCTCTGCATCTTCAGAACCGTTCACCGCTGCCAGTACTCCAGGACATAGGCAGATCAGGCGGTCCCAATGACACCCCCACTTGGGGATGGGGCAGTCCCTCAGCCCGTCGATGAAAGCCAGCAAGGACCAGAAGGTAATGCAAATCCAGACTCAGCCAATCAAGGAAAATCCGCTCAGGAACCACAGACAGACGCTGATCCTCAAGGCTCAAATGAAAATCAAAAGGTTAGTTCGTCCACCTGTAAACCCGTTGCCACTCATAGGCCAAAAGTTGAACTGCCTAGTGAAAGAATAAATGGAAGAATACAATACATGCATGATCATGCGCTCATAGGGAAAGTTCTGGGCTTCTGGCCAAACGAAAAAGCTCTAAGAGGTTGGATAAATCATAAATGGAAGCCAAAGGGAGAAATAACCCTTCTCCTAGGGCCCAAAGGTTTCTTTATAGCTATTTTCAACTGCTTGGAAGATAGAAATAGAGTATTTGATGGAGGGCCTTATTTTTTCAACTCAGCTGGGCTCTATCTCAGAGAATGGGCAGCACGTTTCAATCCAGATAATGAAGACCTTAGCTATGCGCCGGTATGGATCCGTCTCTACTCGTTGCCATGGGAATATTGGGATGAAGATTCACTAAAGTCCATTGGATCAAGGATAGGAGATTTCATTAAAGTTGCTGAAGAAACCAAAACGGTGAAACCCACCACATTTGTCTCCTACGCTCGGATCTGTGTTTACATGGATCTAAAGCAACCTCTGCCGGACACTGTCAGACTTTTCCATGAGGATCATGACTGGGTCCAAGTGATTGATTATGAACAAGTACCCTTTCGATGCAGAAAATGTCATGCGATTGGCCATTTATTCCGAGATTGTCCCCTGAATAGGAAAGAAGCAACACCATTGAATCCCGAATCCCAACAACAGAATGGCTTCACTAAAGTGACCAACCACAGACGAAGCAACAAGAAGCCGAATGCTCCTGCAAAATCTTCACCAGGGGAGAACCAAAACCCTTCTACCAGCAATAGTTTTGAAGCGCTGGCAAAAATGACATCACCAGACGAACTCAGTAAGGAAAAGACAACTCACGAGACATCAGCACCGGAGAAATCAAGCCCGTCTCAGCAAAGTGAAAAAAATCCACAGATCTCCGATCCCGGAAGCAGCCCAGATATGGATATCGATAAACCTTTGCAGAGTAAAGACAAAGGGAAGGAGGTAGAAGAACATTCGCAAGAAACTCAACCCATGGAAGATGACAGTGATACAATTGATATAGGGCAACTGGATCTCATAGGAATGGAACAAGCTTGCAAACTAGGGAACTTTGAAAAAATCCAAGAAACACAAGTTGACAATTTGGTGGAAATATTAAGCAAGGCACAAAAGAAGTACTTCCTTGGAATACAAACTGGAAGCAAATGCGATGGAAAATTTGCTTTTAAAGACAGTAAAAAAAGAGGCAGGAAAACAGAGTTGGAAAGAACTATCAAGCTTGGAGCAATTCTAGTGGGGTCTGGCAGATATGCCAAACTCACTAAGTACTTCAACACCAACTTCAACCCTTCCCAATGAAGTTAATCTCTTGGAACATAAGAGGGCTCAATAGCCCCAGGAAAAGTAAACTCCTAAAAAACTTGATCATGAGAGAACAACCAGCAATCTTATTTCTTCAAGAAACTAAATGCTCTCTAAACTTTATAGAAAGAGCAGCGGCCAAAGCATGGGAGGGAGGCCAAGTAACAGCAGTGGAAGCGCAAGGAGCCTCAGGGGGACTTGCAATTCTATGGGATGCCAGAAAGATTCAGTTAACTAATATTCATGCCAATAAAAGCTTCATTCAGGCTTGTTTTCATCTCATAGGTACCAACATTCATGGACATTTAACGAATGTCTATTTTCCCCAAGAAACGCAGCAGAAAGCAGCAATTCTACATTCAATAGCAAGGCTCAATCAGGACAGAGTACATCCGTTGTGGGTAACAGGAGGTGACTTTAACATGATAGCTAACTCAGAGGAAAAAATAGGAGGACGTTGCAGACCCAACAAAGATGGAACACTTCTAAAGGACTTCATTCAGAGCAACTGGCTTATAGACCTTCCTACAGATAATGGCCTTTATACTTGGACGAACAAAAGGATTATTCCCATGCAGATTGCGTCGCGACTGGACAGGTTCTTGATCTCTGACAATGCTATCCATGTGGGAGGCGAATTTACAGCACACATCATCCCTTTCTCAGGTTCAGATCATTGGCCCATAGAAATGAATTGGAAGAGACCGGTCAACAACAGCAAAAAACCTTTCAGATTTGAAGCATTCTGGCTCTCACATCTAGAATTCAAGGATTTCATAACTACATCTTGGCAAAACAGCAACCCCATAGAGCAATCCAAAATGGCCAGATTTCAAAAGAAATTGAAGTTCTTAAAAGGAGAAATCAAGAAATGGAATAAGGAAAACTTTGGCAACATCTTTAAGGAAAAGGAATCGATCCTTCAGGATCTCAAATCCATTCAACAAAGATTAATCTTAGAAGGACGGACAGAGGAGCTGGCGCACAAGGAACAAGATCTGGAAAGTAAATTACAGGAACGAGAGCAACAAGAGGAAGTTCTATGGAGACAAAAATCCCGCATCCGATGGCTGAAGGAAGGTGAGAAGAATACCAAGTTCTTCCATAGAACCACAGTGCAACGAAGAATGCACAATCAAATCTCTCAGGTTATAAACGCTCAAGGCGACAAACTGGAAACCCAGGAGGATATAGAAAAGGAATTCCTCAATTATTTCAAAGATATGAGCCAAGAGCCAAATATCAACAGAGATGAGGCCATAAACAACATAACCAGGAATATACCGCGCCTAGTGTCTGAGGAACAAAACACCCTGCTTCTTAAACCCATCAGTTTACAGGAGGTGGAATCCGCTGCAAAATCTTTAAAAGCTGGTAAAGCTCCAGGTCCCGATGGTTTTTCTTCAAACTTCTTTCATCACTTCTGGGAACTAATTAAATGGGAGGTTTGGCAAGTGGTAGAAGAGTCTCGAAGCCTACGATGGATGTATCCAGGTCTCAATGCCACCTTTATAGCCTTAATCCCTAAATCGGAAAACTCCAGCACCCCAGACAAATTCAGGCCCATTGCCCTATGTAATATTATCTACAAGATTGTCTCTAAAGTTGTGGCTGTAAGACTAAAACCAATATTGCCAGGCATCATCTCCCCGGAGCAATCAGGGTATGTTGAAGGAAGGCAAATCACTGATGGAATAATTCTTTCGCATGAAATCATACATTCTCTAAAGCGCGCAAAAAAACCAGGTATGCTTCTAAAAATTGATCTTTCCAAAGCTTTTGATAGCATAAGCTGGGTTTATATGGAAAAAATTTTGAGTGCTTTTGGTTTTGCACATCCTTGGATCCGATGGATCATGAATATGGTCTCTTCCTCCTTCTTCTCCATTCTGATAAATGGGATTCCTTCTGCCACTTTCCGCCCCTCACGAGGATTGAGGCAAGGCGACCCTCTGTCTCCCTTCTTGTTTATAATTATGGCGGAAGGTCTGGGAAGAAGCCTTCATGCTGCTCTTCAGTCCAATGCTCTCAAAGGCATCTCCCTCCATGGCGCGCCCACTGTCTCTCATCAGCAATTCGTAGACGACAATATGATCTTTGGCCACTCCTCTGTTCAAGAAGCTCGAGCTCTCAACTCTTTGCTTAACATTTTCTCTACTGCTTCAGGGGCTTGCATCAATAGGATCAAGTCTCAGATCTTCTTTTTTAATACCCACCCGACCACTCAGCGATCCATAGCGCGAATCTTGGGATTCTCCATTGCTTCCTTACCATCCACTTACCTTGGCGCCCCTCTCATTGAGTCAGCTAGGAAACATTCTTCCTGGACAATCCTTTTGGACAAGCTGGAATCCAGGCTTCTGCTCTGGACTCACCGCTCCCTAAACATGGCAAGCAGACTTGTGCTCATTAAAGCTGTTTTACAATCCATGCCTCTTTACTTATTTTCTATTCTGGCAGCGCCAAAGTGGGTTCTAAAAGCCATCAAGAAGCTGCAACGTAACTTCTTGTGGGGCAGCTCTGGTCACAATAGGAAATGGGCGTTAATTAAATGGGAAAAAGCATGCCTCCCTAAGAAAGTGGGAGGAATTGGTCTCAGAGATCCTGAACACAGCAATGCGATCATGGGAGCAAAAATTTGGTGGAAATGGCTAGCGTTCCCAGAAACATTATGGGCAAAATTCTGGTCTGCTAAATATACCAGCAATCTACCTCTTGAGGAACGTATAAGAATGACAGAAACTAGCAAAGGCTCAATTATCTGGGGTTCTGCGATAATGCACAGAAATCTTATACAAAGTCATAGTTTCTGGGAAGTGAAGGACGGTAGCATTGCGCGCTTTTGGATGGATTCTTGGCAACAATCCCCACGCCTCGCCAACGTCATTCAAGGAATCCCTGATCACCAATTGCACCAACAGGAAAAGGTAAACCAATTCTGGCATGATCATGGAAACTCAGATCATAGGATTTGGAGAAAAACCCAAGAGTTGATCCCAAACAGTTCAGAAGATGCCCAACATACCCTTGCTGAAGAGCTCCAAAAGAGACAAATTCTTAAATCGACCGAGCAGGACAAATTAAGGTGGGGTTATGAAGAGAAAGGAACCTACACGACCAAAGAAGCTTACCACATTATTATCAAAGATCAGCTCATCAAGGACAAACTTTGGGAAAAAATATGGAACCCCCCGATCTGGCCAAAAATATCTACATTCCTCTGGCTACTCTCCCACAACAGGATACTCACCTGGGATAATCTCAGAAAAAGAAAATTTGAAGGACCCTCAATATGCTTCAACTGCAAAATGGAGGAGGAAACAGTTGTGCACCTTATGCAATTATGCCCTCTTAGCAGGCAAATGTGGGAGAAAGTCACCTTTCGCTGCCAAAAGGAAGGACGCGAGATAGGAAATGTTAATAATACTTTACGAAACTGGCCTCAGCACCCGTTTCAAAGCAGCATCCTAAATTCGCTATGGCAAATTATTCCCGGAATTGTTATGTGGAATCTCTGGAAAGAGAGAAACTGCAGAATCTTCAAAGACCACTCAATGGATGTGCAGCAAGTTTGGCAGACTATAGTCATGAATATACAGGAAACTCTATCTATCAAAAGCTAGTCACAGGAGGATTTTCCTTCCAACAACAAGGAACAGGCAATTTGGAATAATTGGCAAATTCATTTAAGATCAACCAACTTCCCTGCAAGAAGTATTAATAAACAGAAGGATACTCCCTCTCACTGGACCCCTCCACCTCCCAATTCATTTATGCTCAACTTTGATGGGGCTTCCAAGGGCAATCCGGGAGCTACAGGTTATGGTGGAGTTATCAGAGATCACAATGGACAAGTGCTTAAAGTCTTCTTTGGCTCCATTGGCTGGAATACAAACAACGTCGCTGAACTCGAAGGATTATGGAAAGGTCTCAACATTGCTCAAAAGGATAACTTCTTTCCCCTAATTGTGGAGGGAGACTCTCAAATATTAATCAACATGGCCATTAAGATTCAACAAGGCACAGAGGCACAGAAGATTAGTAGAAGCTGGAGAATGGTAGCAAGGCTGGAGCTACTTCAGTGCTGGCTAAGGGATAAAAAAGCTGCAACATTCAATCATATCAGACGCGAAGGAAATAAATTAGCAGATTTCTTAGCTAACATAGGAGCAGAAAGAGGAAAAAACCATTTTGAAGGATCCCTCCAAGGCAATGTACCAATGAATGCATGGTACACCTTCCAGGAAATCTCAAAAAAAGATGTTCAGAGGCAGGTTCAAGACCACCCGGATGCGGGTGTTAAGGCTTGATTTGAAATGCCATTACACCCCACGCTCAAGCCACATGGCTTCACGCTCCCGCCAGGTGGTCTCCATGGTTTTGATCGGGTTCTGGGTGTCAGTTCATTCAGGGGCATTAAAAGCCCTTCAATACAGGAGTATTATCGAGGTTCTGAGGCCAGAGCATTTATCATGGCGCCTACAAACTATGGTTCAGGTATGCGAGCCGGCTCCGGTTTTAATTCTGCGATTGTTCAGGGAATTGTTCAGGGAAACTCTGCAAGCGGAATTCCCAACCGCGTCGACATCTCTTGCCCAGTGTTCAGGATTGTGCGCTCAGTTCAGACGAATGTGCAGGAGATTATCCATAACGGAATTTGCAGGACTCGTCGCAGGTATAGATCAGTCAATTTCTGTTTGTTCAGTTGTGTCAAGCTCATTACGCCCCTCATGGCTCCTCGCGGTGGGTATAAGACGCCTCGCAGGGGAGGTCACTCAAGCCAGTCCAGCGGAAAAAAACAGAGAAGACAGACCAGCCCGAAGAGGATTTCTCCCTTAGCGTGCGCTTCGCCTCCCTCTGGTGCCTCAACGCCTTCCGAGGATTTGGATAACGTGGTGCAAATTGCTACTCTTTGCTACCATCGTCGGACAAACAAACCAGTGATCAGAGCCCGCATTACAGTCATCTTCGAAGAGGAGGATGAGGTAGAGGACAGTAGAAATCAGGATTCAGGGGAGAAAGTGCCCACCACCTCTGATAATTCTTCCAAGGCTCAGGACACCTCCTACAATCCAGAGGTTCAGAGCCGAATGGAGGGAGATAGCACTGATGTTTACTCGGCAGAGCAGGCGGAAGCTGCCAAAGAACTTCGCAGCCTCAAACGCAAAGCACCAATGACCTCGGCTGAAGGATCTATGAAGACTCAGACGGATTCCCCTGGCAGTGGCTTGAAAATTGAGGAAGAGGAAGACTCGCTGGACTATAAACTTTATCTCAAGCTGCCTCCTGGCTATGACAACATCAAGGACGTCCCTGTTGGTGTCGAAGTTTCTTGGGAGCCAGACCCAATCCAAGCAGCTGAAGAACGGAAGCAAAGAGTTCTGGCTCGCGAAGCTGAGGCGAAAAAGAGCAACAGCAAAGGACCACCGAATTCTCTGGGGTAAGCCTGTACTCAGGCGAACCGCCTCTTTTTGTCTTTTTGTTCAGTCCAGGCTCGATAGTTTGCATTCTCTGAAGCTTAGCAGCTATGTAAACTCGGTCCCCTGTCTCAGATCTCGTAGCTCGTGGTCGGATCCTACTAGTGGGTTTTTGGTCTGTCTTAGTCATGTTTAATAGGCCCAGGTTGAACATTTTCTGTTCAAGACATTTCTTTTTGGGGTTTTGTTTTTTTCTGGCTCTTACAAGCAGAAATATCAGTTGTAATGAGAATTTCTTGACAGAGAGCTGATCCATGGCTCTCAGAGGTGTATCCTCTTGTAAATATTTTTTTTTCCCTTTTTTAATACAATAGTTCAGTCTTTACTTAGCAAAAAAAAATAATCTTAATAAAATGGTATATGGGTTTTGGATAGGGGTGTTTGGGAGTTCTATTAAGGCACTCTTTATAATTGGGAGCTCTGTTAGGACAGTCCTTGATGTGAAGTCCCGCTCTGATTGAGGTGATATATTAGACATGATGATGATATAAATAATGTAATCTCACCATACTTACAAAAAAATTTCCTAAAAAAATATCAATAACAAATATTAATATTAATAAATTCATATAAATATCGATAACAATATTAATATTTATAAATTCTTAATATTAATAAGTACTAATATTAATATTAATAAATGTTAATATATTAATTTTTGATATAGTTTTATAAGTATTAGTAAACTAATATAATATGCAAAACTCTTAATTAATATAAATTAATATTAATATAATAATAAATTAATAACATTAATATAAAAATAATTTGATAGGCTAATATTAAAGTGAACAATAATATTAATAAATCTAAAATTATTAAAATTAATATTAAAAATGAAATTATGATAGGCCTAAGATATATTAAGACACATTAATAATTTTAACAGGGATGGAGAATTACCTCAAGGATTGAGAATTAGAGGTAAGACGTAAGTGGTTTCCTCTAACTTCTCAGCTCATTAACTCTTCATTTTTCATTCCTTTGGTTTATATGGTCTTTTTTCTATTTCTTTTTCTTGGTCCTCTCTTTCTCTGCAATTTCTTCTATTTTTCTATATATTTTTTTCTATTTCACATTTTTCCTCCCCTGATTGCCCAACTGCACCTCTTTTTCTTCATTATTGTTTTTGCCCAACCACACCTCTTTTTCTTGCTTATTGTCCTCTAGGCTATTGTCCTTTTTCTTTTGAAATTTTTTTGCATTGTAATTAGGTGTTTTCTTTTGGCATTTTTGATTTATTTATTTGCATTTATTTTTCATATTTTTGGATGTTTTAGCATTCTAATTTGTAAATTGTATTATTCTCTTTTGGTTATTTTCTATTACTAATGTTTAGAGTATTTTTTATTTGTTAATTTTTTTTGTAAGTTTGGGCGAGACTAATGGCCTTATTGTCATTGATGGAAAAGTAAATGCAAGAGCAACAAGTCAGGTGTAGCTTGGACAGAGGATCAACAAATGAGCAACAAAGAAGTATTAATATATTGTAGTGATGCGATGCAAAGTGTGATGGTTTGGAGCAAAGGAGCATAAAAAGAGTAGCATTGAGGAACAGTAAAAGAAGCAACAAGGCAAGGAGCAATTATGTGAAGCAGACTATTGATCTTGGGATGTTGATGAGCTGATGATGTTGATGAGTGAGATGTTGTGATGCAAGGAAAATGAAAAAATCCATGAAAACAAGGCAAGACTCAATGATACCAAAGGCAAGACTCCATGAGAGACAAGGCATGGAAAACATGTTGCAAAGATTGTTGTGATGCATTAATGGAAAATTTTGTTACTGGTCACGAGGAATGAATGCCCAATTATATAATCATATGTTATTCCTATAACTTTACATGAAGTTGGCATTATGTTGAATAATTTAATCATTACACGAGGATGAAAACTAATATTGGGTACAACATTTATTTTTGTGTTCGAATATTTAAAATATGAACAATTTGGAAATGAATGAGTGGAAGACAAGAACTAAAACTTGTTCACTTCATATTCTTATGTGGGTTACAAACAACCATAAAATTATCTTTATAAAATATGTGATTTTGGAAGCTAAGAAGAAGTTAGAGATTTGATTGAGGTGTTATGCATTAGTGACCTAGAACATATGAAGCTTATGTGAATCATATTTGAAGGGAAGAAGTGGGACAAATGAAGATGGAGATATGCAGAATATATGACCAAGTAAACTAGCACATTGTTATGTCTTGTTTGCATGAGGGGATTGCAGTCCCATTTCAAGTAGTGGCTTGATAAATATCAAGTTGGAGCTTGCTAAGGTAGGATCCTCCTATGGATTGTAGACTAGAGAAAATGTATGGGAGTTGGATCTTCCTTGCATGGTGCAGCTTGCAAAAAATTGAGATCACAACCTCTTGTAGGTTGCAGCCTACAGAAAAGCAGATGTAATAAGGGAGTAGTAGCTTTCCTTTGCATCACAAGAGTAACAAAATCATGGTTTTCTCCCTTTATGGGTTTCCACTCATATATGGTGCCAATATGTGTTGTTATTATGTGTTGGTGTGATGTTTTGATTTTCTTATTACTTGTTGTTCACATATTCAATTCTCGAGTCATTATTTTTAAGCTGCTCATTTAATGTTTAAGTTAATGTGGTTTAAATAAAATAAATTAATGTCCATAAATTTACTAAACTGATTTACCACCCCCCCCCCCCCCCCTTAGTCAGCAAGTTTTATCAATTGGTTAGAGTAGTTCCTCTGTTATAAGCTAACAGCATGAAGGTAGGTTTGGTTGAGTAATGTACTATCAAAGTGTACTTATGTTGACTGAAAAAAACATTCATGAATGGAGAGATAAGGTAAAATATGAAGTGATAGCTTATGGACCTAGTGTATGGAAACCTATATGTGATGGCTACTATAAAGGCTACCCCTTTACACAAGAACAACAATGGAATGCTAATGAAAAATGCGTTATGATTAACAATATTCATAAAAAGGATCTTGATATGGTAATAGATTTAACATATACAAAAGAAATTTGGGATAGATTGCAGGGTATTCATGTAGGAGAGACTAGTAGTTGTAGTGCAGAAAAGGGGAAGAGAAAGAGGATGAAGAAAAATCCCTCTAAAAAACAAAGGGTTCAGTTAAATGAGGTCTCTGCTAGTGTGAATGGACCTCATTTCCATGAAGAAAAGATAGTCGAAGAACAAGCCAAGCTTGACGTAGCCTTGACTGAAATAGAAAGATTGAAGAATGAAAACAAAGATCTAAAGAACATGGTGAAAATATGTGATGAGAGAGTGCATAAGTAGAAGGAGCTATTTGTGAGTTTGAAGGCACAACTTGAAGAATCAAGGAGAATAGAAAAGATGATAAGCAGTAAATTCAAGGAGAGATACCTACAATGTGAAAGATTAGAGTCTGAGATTATTTTAGCTTGAAGGGATTAGATGAAAAGAACATGTTATGTGAGTAGCTAGGAGAGTAGATTGCATCCATGAAGGACTCAAAATAAAAAAGAAGTAGCTTAAAGGTAGTTATAGAGGAAGGTACAAGTAGAGAGAATAGAAAAGAAGTAGACAAAACCAAGCAACAACAAAAAGAGCCAAAAAATAAGTCAAAGAAAATGAATCTTGTAAAAAGGTAATTTCCTCCTAGAGATGAGTTGCACAAATTTAGAAGATCTCAAAGGAGATTATTTCCACCCTTGAAAGACATCAAATGTTTTTCTTTCCATGAACTCAGTCATGTAGCAACAAAATGTAGGAGAAATAAAAGAAAGTTTAATTAGTAGAAGATGCAACAAACAAGAAGACTCTCTCAAGCAGGAAAGCAAACATAAAAGAAAACCATACATGAGGTACAGAAAACACTTCCATGGTTACTATTGTTTTTCCAATGACTTTGGAAATAAAGCCATTGAATGTAAATAGTATGCAAAGAATAACACAAGAGTACACACACCATTTCCTCCATATCTTGGTCAAATAAGGTGTTATCTATGTATAAATATTTGACACAAAGCCAAAGAATGAAAACTGGAAAATACCCTAAGGAAATCTAGACAAATTATTAAAGCTAATCAAAGAAGACCAAACACTGGATCAAAAGGAAAGGTAGATAGTAGAAAGAAGTTATTTCCATAGTTTATGTTTGGCTAAATTCTTCCACTTCACTTGAAAATTGACAAAAGGTTCTATTTTTTGGAAGGATTTGGTGGGAGCCTTTCTTTTAGTCGACGAGTAGAAAATATGAAGGGTGGGAGATGTTTGTGACGTTCAAATTGTTGAGGACCCTTGGGTGGGTGTTGGGGATCTTTTTGTCTTTCTTTCAAGCTCTCTAACATGAAAAAAACTTCTCTCTCAGTGATACCAAAGCTCAATGTCCCCAAATTAGAGGAAAATATGGGTGGAAGTCGATGGATTCCTTTAGTTTAGTTGGAGAAGATGCAACTAATTGGGATCATTATATTAGCTTCTTAATGACTTCATTCACCTTTCAGAAGATGTCCCTAACTCTCTATGTTGCTTGAAGAACTCTAGATCTAGAGAGTTCACTACCAAGCAAGGGTATAAAGCTTAGTTTGAAGAAATATTTTCTAACACAAGAAGTAGTGATGGGGATTAAGCTTGAATATTTTTACACCTCTCAAATGAAAAATCGCTCTTTGGTTGGCACTCAATATAAATCTTCTTACCAGGAAGGTTAGCCTTAAATATGGTTGGATTGGTCCTAGTAGGTGCTCTTATGCAAATCGCAGGTGGAATCTTCTTGTCATCTTTTCATTTCGTGCTCTTATGCATCTCACCTGGTTAATTTTATCTAGTAGGAGCTCAACCCCAAGGATATTTGGGTTGTTCGGAATTGAGATGATTGTTTAAGGTCATGGCTCTTAGATATAATTGTAAAACAATATGTCAAATTTCGTTGTTTCCTAGTTAGTAGTTTGTGGAGGGCTCGTAACCCAAGAATTTTTTTGAATATTGAGCTCCCTCTAGAGATCACAACAGTATCAATTCTCTCTCTCTCTCTCGCTCTCAAATGAATTGAAATGCAATTTGAAGGTGAAAAGTCGAAGGATGTTGATCATGCCATCTATAGATTATGAAGTTCCCTCAAGTTATTTTAATGGTGCAAACCATGGTCATCCACTAATGTACAAATTTGGCATTGTTCTCTTCTTCAACCAAACTCATTATATGTTTTGCAGATATGCCTTTGTCATAGGATCAAAAGATAGTGTAGAATTCATTACTCTCTAGTTTCTATTGGAAATGGCCAAAAGGAAGTTAAGAAATTATAGATTATGGGAGACTAAAAGATGGTTATTGATCCTGCCTCTCATAGAGCATGAGTGAGCAATGTCAAGCTGGATCCCATCATCAGAGGTATCAAGCATTCCATGCAATCTTTCAAGTGGGTGCCTTTTAGTCATGTACATCGTGAATTGAATGAAAAAGCAGATGCTCTTTCAAAATAGGTTGTCTCATGGGGGCTTTCTTGGGGGAGCAATACCATACAAGGTGCATTCATATTGGGGGATATATATCAAGGAAAAAATGACATAATATATTGAGCATATAGTTGGGGATAAATGTTTTTTATATTGGCAGGCATAAAAAGCGTAGCTGAAAATTAATGAAAAAACATAAAGGGGTATAAAAAATGTTAATGAAAAAATGGATACTTTAAAAATATAGTGAAAGTGATGGTTTTTCTAATTTGGAAAGTGTATTGAATTTGTATTGGTAGGGGATTAAATAATTTGATTTTTAGAGTTATTTTCCAATATGTAGTCAAATTAAGGGTATTGACTAGTATGCCATAAAAACATGTAATATGTTAGGAGTTCATTAAGTAAAATCCCTACTTTATTTTTAACTTTTAATTTGATAAATCTCTACTAATTTATATGGAAAAAGTAGAGTCCATAAAGACCCTCATTTTGTAAAATGGTTAATGGTCACTCCTTTGAAAAGCTTTTGATAACATGATATTTTATGTTCTGCCTTGGGTTTTCTAGAGGTTCTTTTCATTGAATGTTTGCTTCAATTGTGTACAATCACTATGTGATTTATGCATTAGTGCATAATCTAGTACTCAATTCTTACTTTTCTTTTAGATTCTTGAACAATCTTGATGATTGGAGTGGAATATGCATTACGTGATTTATGCATTAGTGCATAATCTGGTACTCACTTCTTACTTTTCTTTTAGATGCTTGAACAATATTAATGATTGGAGTGGAATATACATTTTTATTTTGATATGAATATATAAAAAAAAATTCTTTCAAAAAAAAAATAATTAAATCAAATAATGATGTGATTTTATATTTATAGTATGGAATTTTCATTTTTAAAATTATAACTATATATATATATATATATATATATATATATATATATATATATAATATATATATATTATATATATATATAGATATATATATATATATTAGATATATTGTAAATTTATATTTCCACACTATTTTCCTTTTTGTTGTGAATTAAAGGCTATATCTTAATAGATTTTTTTAGAATCCTCACTAAGTCTAAATCTCTATAGCACACTGCAACTGGTTACCAAAAACTAAAGAGTCGCATGGTCAAAAAATAACTATTCCCAGAGCCCAATTTACAGCAAGTTCAAACCCGGATTCATTTAGACCCATCACAATATAGTCCCAAACACTACTTCCAACCTACTCTAAACGTACATAAATGCCACAATCATCTTACTTGGAGCAACAGAGGGCCTAGCTAGAATATCAACATAAAAAAATTGCATACAATTAACACATCCAACATAGACAAAGACCAGAAGGACAAGATTGATATTTAACCCAACCAAAAGAAAACCAATAGAAATGACTAGAGCCCTTTAGACCACTTCGAGAACCACAAATGCCATCCCACTGAACCTACTAGTCATTGTATTTTATTGTTAAGTGTGAAGCAAAATTTACACAGGGTTCTATATCCTTCTAGACCAGATCTTTCTAGATCTCCACACTGTCATTAGTTTCTAGATCTCCAGGATTCTAGATCTTCCTACAATGCCAGTAGTTTCTATATCATTCCATATCTCCATCTGAATCACATACAAGATTCTATATCCTTCTTCTGCCTCTATAAATTTGTAATTTATCTGGCCAAGGAAAACAAGCCAAGGCCCAAGCCTGTTATGTAATGCAAAGTGATTTATGTTCTCTAGTGAGTGTTTTATCTATTTTGCTATTTCTGACTGAGTAATCTTGTTGTTTCTCCATTTTTCTGTCTTTGTGAATTATTCTCTTCTTTTCCATCTAAGTCTCTGAGTATAAATCCACTGTGTTATGTATGCTCTGGTCTAACAACTGGTATTAGAGCTAGGGTCAAATATCCATTGTGCAAGATGCTTAGTGCCATTGCCTTACTCTGGCATCATTTGTTAAAACGTTGGTTGTTACCCTTGGAGTTGTTGAAGGATTTGTCTAGGAGATAGCTGAGGAACTCTGGAACTAAAAGACAGTTGCTACAAGAAAGACAATGTTGTGGATCTATGTTGAAATGTGTTGCTAGAGTTTGGAGTTGAAATGTGGTGTTTGTATTTTTTTTTTCACATTAAGCTTTCACGTATACGCCAAGTTTTTTCTCAAACCAACATATGTATGTGTGAAATGTGAAAAGGTTAAAACATTATATATGTTTTTGTATTTTTTATGAAACATATATAATTATATGTTGGAATTTTGAAAAGTATATTTTAAAAGGGAGTAGGAATTTTGAAAAAGGTATTTTAAAAGGAGGAAGGTCATTATTACTAACTTTTAAAGAGTAATAATTAAAGTTTTATTTTTAAGTGGAGTTTTTTTGTGAATTTCATTGAAAATGTGGACAATAGTTATAGATATGGAGATGTTGAGCGGGGCTAATTTTTCCCTATGGAAATCACAGATGGAGGATATATTGATTTTAAAGGATCAATATTTTCTGATTGAGGGAACAACAAAGAAACCCTCATCGATGACAAATGAAGAGTGGAATAAGCTAGATAGAAAGGCGATTGCAACAATATGACAATATTTAGCAAAGAATGTTTATTTCAATGTGTCTGGAGAAAAGATGGCAGAAGGATTATGGAAGAAGCTCCATGATCTATATGAGAAGAACACAACATCAAACAAAGTGTTCTTGATGAAGAAGCTTTATAATCTCAAAATTAAGGAGGGTGCTTTAATTGTTGAGCACTTGAAAGCATTTAATATTATTACTAATCAGCGTGCCTCTGTTAAAATCATTTTAGATGATGAAATTAGAGCTATTTTGATAATGTGTTCTATGCCAGACAGTTGGGAAAATTTAATTGTAGCTATGAGCACTTCAACAACTACAGGGACCCTGAAGTTTGATGATGTCAGTAGCAGTTTAATGAATGAGGAGCTACAACACAAGTCAATTATGGAAAACCACGGAGGAGAGGCTCTAGCTCTAGCTGACCGTGATAGGAGAATGGATCGAGGTAGGCAAGGGCAATCAAGATCGAGAGGCTGATCAAAATCAAGGAGAGGCAGGATCATCTGCTTTCATTATGGCAAACTCAGGCATATGAATAAATAATTTTGATTCTAGAAGAAAGGAAAAAAGGATCAGAGACCGTCTAGTACAAATCATAAGTCATCCAGCACAAATGAAGGTGAGACTACTACTGTAGCCACAAATGGTGCTATGTTGTTCACTGTTTCAGTAGAGGATGCATGTGCATATACATCTAGTAGTAGCTTTGATTGGATCTTTGACTTTGGGGCATCTCACCATTTAACCCCATGCAAAGATAGTTTCGTTTCATATAATCCTAGTGATTATGGTAGAGTGCATTTGGGGAATAATCATTTTTGCAGTATTGTTGGAGTGGGAGATGTCCAAATCGAGATGAAAGATGGAAAAGATATATTGTTGAAATAGGTAAGGCATGTACCAGAAATGTGCATGAGTTTAATCTCTATGGGAGAACTAAATGATGAAGGCTATTCGAAAAGCTTTGGAAAACGAGGTTGGAAAATTAGCAAAGGTGCATTGGTGGTGGCCAAAGGACCAAAGATAGGAAAATTATACACGTTGAAGACACTGATAGGAAAATCAGATTTGGCTGCTGTCACAAAAGAAGGAAATTCAGTAGATCTGTGGCATAAACGTTTGGGTCACATGAGCAAGAAGGGCTTCAAAATCCTTGTTGGTAAAAAATTATTGCTAGGTTTGAAATCCTACAATCTTGATTTTTGTGAGCATTGTATATATGGTAGACAAAGAAGGGTTTCATTCCTTAGAGGTGGCCATGACAGAAAGAAAAATGTGTTAGAATTGGTACACTCAAATGTTTTTGGGCCTGTTACCATCAAATCATTAGGAGGAGCATCATATTTTGTAGCATTTATAGATGATGCATCCACGAAAGTTTGGGCATATCCTATGAAAAGTAAAAGTGAAGTGTTTGGAATATTTCAAAAATTCCATGTTGTTGTTGAAAGAGAGACTAACAAATTTCTCAAGTGTTTAATAACAGATAATGGTGGAGAATATTGCTCAAATGCATTTAAGGAATATTGTAATAGGTTTGGCATAAAGCATGAGAAGGCTATACCTGGTACTCGTCAACAAAATGGTGTCACAGAAAGGATGAATCGCACCATTATGGAAAATGTGCGAAGTATGTTGTCGAATTCCAGTTTGGAGAAGAGTTTTTAGGCTAAAGCAATCAAGACCGCTTGCTACCTCATAAATAGATCTCCAACTACACCTTTGGATGACGATATCCCTAAAGAAGTTTGGACTGGTAAGAATTTGAATTATTCTCACTTGAAAATCTTTGGATGTGAAGCATTTGTACATATTCCCAAAGAAAACAGAACTAAGCTAGATGATAAATCTATGAAATGCATTTTTTTGCAATATGCAGATGAAGATTTTGGTTATCGTCTATGGGATCCAGTCAAACATAAAATTATGAGAAGCAAGGATGTTATATTTAATGAGTCAAAAATGTTCAAGAGGACAGTAGGTGAGTTGGAGGTCAAGAAGGTTATTGACAAGTTTGAAGAGCACCAGGAAGACATACCACCAATACAAGAAAATGAACAACAAATTCAGGAGCATGAAAAAGAACAGGTGCAAAATGATGAACAACATGAACAAGGAATCTTGTAGGAACCTTTACAGGAGATTCACCGTGTTAATGCACCACCACAGTTGGTTCGCAGATCTTCTAGGCCTCATAAGCCTTCACAAAGGTATCCTCCCTGAAACTATATTTTGTTGATTGATGAAGGTGAGCCTAATTGTTTTCAAGAAACCTATAAAGTTGAGCACAGTGAAGAATGGAAGAAAGCAATGGAAGAAGAAATGAACTCTTTGTTGGAAAATAAAACTTGGGTATTGGTAAACCTCCCAAAAGGTAGAAAGGCTCTACAAAACAAATGGGTTTACAGGATTAAGCATGAAGGTGATGAAAAGAAGGAGAGGTATAAAGAAAGGCTCGTGGTGAAAGTTTTTTCCCAAAAAGAAGGTATTGACTTCATTGAAATTTTCTCACCTGTTGTTAAAATGTCATCCATTAGAGTCATTCTTGGTCTAGTTGCTACTTTAGACTTAGAATGCGAACAGTTAGATGTAAAAACTCCTTTCCTTCATGGTGAATTTGAGGAAGAAATTTATATGGAGCAGCTAGAAGGCTTAATAGAAAAAGGCAAAGAAGGCCTTATTTGTAGGTTAGAGAAGAGTCTCTATGGGTTGAAAGGGGCACCTTGACAATGGTACAAGAAATTTGATTCATTCATGTTGGAACATGGTTTTCAGAGGTTGGAAGCTGACCATTATGTCTGTATCAAGAGGTATGATCAAGGAAAGTATATCATATTATTGTTATATGTGGATGACATGTTGATTGTTTTGCATGATAAGAATAAGATGAATAGGTTGAATAAAAATTTGGGTAGAAAATTTGCAATGAAGGATTTGGGACCATCACAACAGATGTTGGGCATGCAGATTATACATGACAGGAAAAATAAAAGGTTGTGGCTATCACAAGAAAAATATATCAAGAAGGAGCTTGACAAGTTTAATATGAAGGATGCCAAGCCAGTTGGTACACCCCTTGCAGCCCACTTCAAGCTGAGTACTGAATTATGTCTTAATAATGACAAGGAGAAAGAAGAGATGAGCAAGATTCCTTACACTTCAGTAGTTGGCAGTTTCATGTATGCCATGGTATGCACACGACCAAACATCACATATTCAGTGGGAGTAGTGAGCAGGTTCCTTACCAATTCATGCAAACAACATTAGCAGGCAGTAAAATGGATTTTAAGGTATCTCAAGGGTATTAGTCATTATTGTTTATGTTTTGGTCATGAAGAGACTATGCTTGAAGGATTCACAGACGCGGATATGACTGGAGATATGGATACCAGAAAGTCCACTACAGGTTATTTGTATACATTTGCAGGGGCAGCAATATATTGGGTGTCAAGGCTTCAAAGAATTGTAGCCCTCTCTACAACAGAAGCAAAGTACATAGCTGCAACAGAATCTTGTAAAGAGATGTTGTGGATGCAACGATTCCTAGGAGAGACAGGAATAAAGCAGGACAAGTATGTGTTATATTGTGATAGTCAGAGTTCCATTCACTTAGCGAAAAGCCCGACATTTCATTCAAAAACCAAGCACATTGACTTAAGGTACCATTGGATCTGGCATGTGTTGGAGGAAAAACTATTATCCTTGGAAAAGATCCATACAGATAGGAACCCTGCTAATATGCTCACTAAGATTCTACCATGAAATAAACATGAGTTATGTAGAGGCATGGTAGGACTTGGTGTGACTTGATGACTCTTATTTGGCTTCAAGTGGGAGAATGTTAAGTGTGAAGCCAAATTCACGCAGGATTCTAGATCCTTCTAGATCAGATCTTTTCATATCTTCACACCACCATTAGTTTCTAGATCTTTGGGATTCTAGATCTTCGTACACCTCTAGTAATTTCTAGATCATTCAAGATCATCATCTGAATCACATACAGGATTCTAGATACTTATTCTACCTCTATAAATGTGTAGTTTCTCTAGCCAAGGAAAGCAAGCCAAGGCCCAAGCCTATTATGTAATGCAAAGTGATTTCTGTTCTCCAACGATTGTTTTATCTATTCCGGTATTTGTAACTGAGTAATCTTGTTGTTTCTCCATTTGTGTGTCTATGTGAATTATTCTCTACTTTTGCCGTCTAAGTCTCTCAGTACAAATATGTTGCGTGTTATGTATGCTCTGGTCTAACATGTATGAGGAGGAAATAGTATTGGGAGCCCTTGCATTTGAACTTGGAGGATCCAAGAAGTCACCACTATTCAGAGATCATAATATTAATTAAAATTTAAAAATATTATAGTTACTCATCAATTCACTTTCCTTTATTAATTTCTTTATATCTGTTTACAAATTTTTGTAAGAGATGTCCATTATACAACACAATGTAAAAGATATATGTAATTTTTTAATAGTCAAGAGAAGGTGACTTTAAAAATAAAAATAAAATAATCACTAAATGAAAACAATGTTCAGTCATCATAAATAAGAAAATAAGTATATATTGCATTGATTTTAATTAAAATTATTATTGATGGTTGATATTACAATTGAATTTGGAAAAAATGTGTAATTTATTGATTTTTAATATATAATTTTTTTAAAAGATTATTAATCATCCAATATAATTTGTAATACTTTTATATTAATTTTTAGGAGAAAAAGGAATGAAAAATATAATATTCAATTTATATTGGTATAATTTCAATTTCATATTGAGTTAAATAATCCATGTTAATTATATCAATTATATAAATTACTTGAAAATGAAAATTTAAAAGAAGTATAATTAAAATGTTCATTATTATAATGATGAAGAAGAATCTTAACCCTAGCTTTATTAATCACCAAGAGATTAAAATGTGTGTAACAGTTTTTTTAAAATTTATACTATAAAAAAGAGAGATTTAAACCTTATTTACAATACATAGATTTAGATTTAGATTTAAAATAAATATAAACTAATATATAATCTATAATTCTAATGATTTTAATTTAATTATCAATAATTATTAAATAACCTAAATAATTTATAAATTAATTTTAATAAATAAAATATTAAAATTTATCTAAGATAACCATTTCCAAATTCATTTCATTTGATTTATTAACGTTCAAACACGTTAGTGACAGAGACTCACCATCTATTCTCCGAGGCAAGGATCTTCACAGGCTACCGCATCAACGACAGAACATCACCAATTCACAAGCTCTTATTTCAACCACATTTATCTACGTATATGCAAGGATCTTCACAGGCTTCTTCATCGGACTGCTGCATCAACGACGAACAGAAACAATTCACCAATAGAATGCTGCACTTCGAAGTTCACAATGCTACTGGGTGTCTTGAAAGTATTCGTGTTACCCCTTGCAGACAATTTTTGCCAAAATTTTCGATAGCTGATGGACGATGTCAGTTTATGGATTCGAAGGACAGGTGGTTCTTTTCAATTTCGTAAAGGAGAACTCAAATAGGCATATGTGATTACATATGTTTGATAATGCAGCGGACTAACAATATTCTAACTTCATCCGATCTTAATATTTTTATGCGCAGTAGTCTATAACGCGACTTTTTGAAAGCTTTTCCGGCTGATTTTTCCGGTCAAAATCTGGCAGCAATTCATTGGAATCCCAAGTTTGATAGCTAGTTTCTGCATAATCAATGGCTCCCAGGGGTTTTTCAGGGTGCTGAATCCAAATATGCAGTTAAAAAACCATTTTAACTGCTAAAAATAAAGATTTAACCTCATTTCTTCCGCCGGATTCCGTCACCGTAATCTCCAAAAAGTCGCATTATAGACAACTCCTTTTTATGCAAAGATGTGATATTTGTATTTTAATTAATTAATTTTTCTTATCATAGGTAAATATGGTTGATATACATGTGTAAGCTCATATCAAGTATATATATCAGCTATATTTTCCAATATAGTTGATATACCTGGATAGTTTATATCAACCATATTAATAATTATTATAGATATTTAGGATTATTAATAACTATATA